>JAUMGZ010184971.1:3347-13680 GCA_032359645.1 Pododesmus macrochisma
TGCACGAGCAACGTTTAGTGCTTTCTGTCAGTTAATTACTGCTTTATCTCAACACAATGACGACTTTTACTACTTTACTTATCACTGCTCCTAAGATATATAATATGCACTAACAACGTTAAGTGCTTTCTGTAAGTTAATTACTGCTTTATCTCAACACAATGACGACTTTTCTTAATTTATATAAATCGTATGCCTTTATTAATTAATACAAATATAACAAAGCAAATTAATATAGACATGCCGTTGTAATATTAAGGGATATGATTGAGTTAAATAGGTTGGAATGGAGCCAATATTTCTGAAAAAAAACACAAGAGAAAACCCATTTGAAATATTATTATAATTCCTTTACTTTCATATTCCTTTAGTGTTGATATTCTAATATATCTCTCTTGAAAGTTTCCATTTTCACATATCACTATCGTCTTTCTTAAGTTGAGAATATAATGAACAGGGAAGGTAACAGCCTCGGGAAAATCCAGGTTTCTTAATACTTACTCCCACTACAACGCTGTACCGGGTGTATTTAAAAACATACATTGTAGACATAGAGTAAACCGAAAGCACTTTATGTATTGTATCCGTAGGTAAGATACGAAGATCAAAGAAAATATAGATTAGATTTACCTTGACACAATAAACGTTGAAGATGATGCATTTAACATGTCCTTTTTCTTCTCCGTTCATTGTACAATGTACTCTTGACTTGAAAAAAAAACGTCAGTGATATCTGAAAATGGAAACTTTCATAAGAGATAATAAAAATATCAAAACTGAAGAACAGTGAAAGTAAAGGAATTATATTATTATTTTGAATAGGGTTTTCTTTTTATCTCGATCGTATTCCTTTATATTACTATACAGTATGTCTATAGCAGTTTGCTTTGTTTTATGTCTATTAATTGAAAAAGGCTCACGATTTTAAAAATAAAATCTAAGCTACAATAATATGCACATAAATTAAGAAACTAAAACTTAAACTTGATCGCAGTTCAACTAAAAACCAAAGGCAACGCATTAAAGGATACGACTCCTGCGCTGTTTGGTGTCTCATCAATAGATTCGTAGTCACAGAGTCGGTGACACCTTTGACTTTCTGAAACTTTGTCGATTAAAACACGCTACTGACGACAAAGTCCCAATCGTATTCAAAGGCAAAGAGCCCGTTAACTGTCACTACTACTATTGCGCTTAAAGGTCTTTGCAACTACAAGACAACCAGAAGAATCACCCGACTATGTCGATTTTTGCATTTATATAGTGCTAAAAAATACCAGACACTGCTCGGTAGTTCAAACAGTACTGAAATTGGTTGAATAAATAAGTAAAACAGCTAGTGAATGGCTGTATTCTGAGACCGTTGATAGGCTGTATTGTTAATGTGTTTCGATTATACTTGGTCGAACATGAAAATGTAACTAATTATGTAAACCACTGATGATAAAAGAAATACATTGATTTATAGTGTTACAGCTGAATGATTTACAAATATATGTAAAGAGGAATCAATAGATTTTGCTTAACATGTAAGAATCCTTGAATACTTGTGCTATTTAAGCGATACCTACTTCGTCAGCTAATTGATGTCCGCTTTTTGCGATCGCATGGAACTAGATGTGAAAAACCAAATTCCGGTCAACTGATATGCGGAATTAAATCGTAACATGTCTATCAAAATTAAATGTTCGATATGAAAAAAACAGGATCAGTCGAATCAGCAGAACGAGAGACACAGATACACAACCACTAGTTGCATCAAACAATTAAGCACCAGAATGTAGGGAATTGAATTGAATTAACAACAATCCTCAAGACTAGTAATCCATTCGGACCTACTTAGGATGGTCACCCATGCTCGATGACCGGCGGTGTGGTTAAACCAGTTAATGACACCTGAACCTTCCAACTTCCCACATGGGACTAGAAGTATCCAGTATAGATATGCACTTAGAAATAAACAAATGCACTTGTTGGCGCTGTAAATCATCTCAACAACCAACAACCAACCGCCAACATGGATTGTCCATAAAAATCTTAACAAGTTAAACGTATGTACATATTTACAAAAGCAATTGGAACTAGCCTAGTAGCATTAAGCTGAAAACAGTGGCTAATAAATGGTAAATTGATAGATTCCACATATAGTTAAGTATATGAATAGTGTCAATGATTAACAATCAGTGTGCTGGCAGAGGTACAACAGCAACAACCAAGCCTACTTTAACTGCCAGGATAAGGGGAGAGGGGTTCGGAGGAGAGTAAATATCGGCCAGTTTGTGTCAAGGGAATAAACATAATTGGCTTAAGTAATTGCGATTACATTAGTGTGAGCTTAGAAATGATGAACAACGCGATGTCCAACTAACAACCAGAAGGACAGATTTCAGGACCCATCCTTATCGAAATATACAGCTTTCAACTTGAGCCCTGCATTGCGTCCCTTGAGTATTGATAGAAGGCGTACAATGACAAATTATATGTATTTAAGAAGTGGTAAATGAACTTCATACTAGGCATGTAGTGCATCTCAATATAAGATGCTCAAAGCTACGTTTAAGGAATTTTCTTAAAACCTTAGTAGATTACTATAATAAAGCCAAATGTATACTGTAACATCATAATAAAACGGAGTTTGCGTATTGGAATTATAATCCCTCGATAAATTCAGCTCGGGTACACACATATCTAAAACGCTGCCTTCAAAGTGAGGATTACCTATATTTTATCAAGGTATTGTTTTGAGATGCAATCAATCCGATGATTGTGTCTGTTACTTTGTTGTTTATTTATAGACAGCAGAGGAACAATATAGCCGTCAATGGTACATACTTCGTTCAATGGGAAGACGGATTCCTGGTCTCTGAACCTTGTCAACAAAAGTGAAGAGAAATTCTGCTTGATAGAGACATTGCCTATAAACAGATGGGCACTGCATTAAAAATTTAAACTAAATTCATATATCATCACGGGAAAATCGTTCGCATATAAAAAAATCAAACATCAGTAAAATATGTATTGTATCAGTGCTCTTAATGATTCATTTTATGGATGAAACAGTTTTTTAGAGTGGTTGGATACTTTAAGACGTAATATTGGTTTATCATGTTATATGATATTAGCATATCACACGTAAACACATATTCTTATCTTATAATTTTAACAGAAAAGGAACTAAAAAGACCCATATACAAAAAGATAAATTATCATCAGGATAACGAAACGTGCCAAACGATTACCACATGGAAATAAAAGGCAAACTATAAAATGATCATTTTAAGATGTTTATGAAACAAAATCATTGCATTACTTTCATTTAAACTTTTTTATGATTTAAATTTGTTTTACTATGTAATTCTGCATTTCTCGAAACACTTATTTTGACTGCTGCACGCTCATGTAAATTCATGACAAGACCAGTTGTATAGCATTGTGGGGGTGCAGATTTTGTTCGTCAAACGAAGCTATGATCCTCTTATAGTGTGACACTTAGTATTGGGTCCATTTACCTCTTTTCACTGGCATAGACTTTGGCACGCTCACCTTCTAACAATACTACTTGGACTCAATGAAGGGCTCCAGTTGAAAGTTCCCTTTATCGAGAAGGCTAGGTCCTGATATCTGTCCTTCTGGTTGTTAGTTGGACTTCGCGTTAATCATTATTTCTGGGCTCACACTGCTTAAGTCAATTTAGTTTTTTCCTGACACATAACTGAGTGAGTGTAAACTATCATACGGTTCCCAATCCCCAGTTTGTTTTAGGGTTTTTGGTTCTATTCTTGACAGTTTAAGTTGGCTTAGGTGCTGTTTTTGTAACTCTGCGAGCACACTGAATGTTCACAGTGTCACTTTTTATCCACTTATTAGCAACTGTTTTCAGCTTTATGCTACTGGGATATGTCAAATTTTCGTGTTTCAAATTGCCTTTTGTAAATATGAATATACGTTTTACTCGTTTAGATTTATATGAACAATTGATGTGGGCGGTTAGTTATTATGATGACTTTCAGAGCCATGAAGTGTACTTATTATATTTTTAAATGTATGTCTGTACTTAAGACATAGTCTCATGCGGGAAGTGGGAAGGTTGAGGTCTAATTAACCGGTTTAACCACACCGCCTGGTTTTTAATGGATGACCGTCCTAAGTCGGTCCGCATGGATTACAAGTATTGAGGATGGTTGTCAATTTAATGATTAACACTCTGGTGCTTAATTTTGCGATGCAGTTATTGTTTGTTTGTCAATGTCTCTCGTTCTGTTGATTCGACTAATATCTTTTTTTCTATAATATCAGGATTTTTCACCACAATATCGATGAAAGATTCTGGAAGTGACGTTAAGCCCTAATTAAACAAACAAACTAAGATCACAGCATTTATTGGCGTTCAAATTGATGTATAGTAAACGAATGTATTGACATGAAGCATGCTTTTACAGAATTCATTTAGGCAATCGATTATTATGTATTTTTGTTGTTACATTTGGTAAAGACTGTGGTATTAGAAAGAACGGGCAAGATGAATGTGTAGAAAAGTTTTCATTCCATAGGTCAATAACATTAATTGAAATTGGAATTTGTTCTTTTAGCGATTTTCGGGACTGGTTGACCAAGCTTGTCCCCTTTTTCCATTCCTAAAAATGTTTACAAAGGTCCAGCTAGTCCATTAAAACCTTATCTAAAATTGTTGATATAAACGACAGAAACTTAGTATTTTAAACTTTCACCAAAGAAGTGCACAATACAGGAGCGTCCGTAATAATGATATGTGCGTACAAAATACATTGCTGCGAAAAACTAATACGAAACATATGTAAGAAATTGAACTCGACATACCATGTACTTATCCATGTGCTATTTTATGATTCAATTTGAACAAACATGACAATCTAATGGGCGCAATTGCATTATAATAGGGATGGGTATATGCAAAATCACCAAGACAGGGGACGAGAACGGTTAATGTCAGATATAAAACAGATTCTTAGATAAGTACCCAATTACGTAATTTGTGACTCTACTTAGTTGAAATGTCATTGAGAGGTTTGCCGTGCAGAGTGGTATGTTAACTACAATGTTATAACATCTGGATTATCTTGTCTATATAAATGACACATGCAACGTGCACTGTGTCACATCTAATTAAGTTTCTATTACATCCACATTTAATCAGCAGGTTTTCTCTAACTTTATCGTCATAAGATAAAAATTATCTGAAACATGCCTCCAGTTAATTTGATATTTATAAGAGGAAAGAGCCAATACTCTGTGTGAGACATCCCCGTCCCGAACCCCAGATATTGCTCGAAGCTGCTGTCATTAATAGACGCTATAGGGAAATGAATTTTGAATAGACTATGATCAATCAAAGCTACAGAGCAAAAGAGTAGCGGTGACATAAAATTCACGATGGTTATGATGTACAAAAACCATACCCTAACAATAATACAAAATTGTCTTGCCAAAATTTAAAATGTGCGCGTAGTCAAAACAGTTACTTTCAAACGTATTCGTTTGGACACGTGTTTCGAACAACGCAGTTCTCATCAGCAAAGGTGACGTTATAATATATATAGAATTAAATATTGTCAAAAGACAGACAGACCGACTGACTGACTTACTTACAATAAGAAGCCCAAAATATACATCAAACACAACAATTTAGAAAACAGGTAAGTATGAAACTGTATCTTTTTAGGTCCGAAACTCAAAAATAACTGGCAGAACGTTATGAATCGGGAATAAATGACGGCGTGCCACACACACAGCAATGGCCCCACGGGGAGGGGGGGTCAGTAAGGTTATTTACTATGACATCTTCAATACTGTGCTTTTACCGCGTCTACATCAATTGATTACTTTTTGATATCGGTTAATATTTATCCTCCTCTAGATTTATGATCATCCATAACCTTCTGTAACACAGGTACATAATAGTACGTGATACAATATACCGATAACACACAAGTGCCCTGTTCAATAAAAATAAGTTTTTGATTCGAGTGTCGTAAACAGTTATAAATAATCTTGGACTAATAAAAAACTCCTTACATGTATACAGATAAAATATAACCAGTAGTTTAAAACTGATAAGGTTTCAAAAAAGAGAACGTGAAGTTGAATGACGTCATACTCACACTTAATACATAACGTCTTAATTTAAGAAGATGTATGACCGCCATAGCGGCATGACAAGTGCTTTTTGATATATTTGTAGACACAGTTCATTCGTCATAGTTTAAGTTTCTGACGACAAAGTTTTGTTCTAAATTATTGTTCTTGTCTAGTTTGTATCTACTAGTTAATTTGATGTTAAAGCTCTAGCCTCCACGCCCTTCTTTTTATATGCCATGTCTTTTATAATAGGAGTATCTACGAAAAACAAAGACGATATTTAAAAGCCGTAAGTCCGTGGACATGGCAAAAAAGGAAAACTTGGGACGCACACAGATAAAAAGAACCAACAACTAAAACTAAAAAAACAACCTCACGAACTTCTATTAAAAAACTACAAGGGACATCAGGTGCTCACGTATTTAATTCTTCTCAACCTATTCTGAGGGTGGTTGGTTCGCTATAGGGCGCTATGAATTCTGAACTTGGTCCTTTTTTGCGCGGGGTGTATTTTTGTTTTCATTTGTATTGTTATCGTAAACTTAGTTAATATTTTTAGATATACTCTGTATAATATTGTCTTGTCAACATTTCGCCTTGAGTTATTCAATTTCAATTTCAGTTCAGTCGGTCAGCCCATTTATTAAATTAAATGATGTGCTAATGTCATTTCTGCAAGGTTAGACCATCAATTACTCTTTATCGTATTATCCATGTCCCTTTATTTTCTTGTTCTAGTCGCCGCTTCTCTACCTATCCTGTCACTGCTTTTTTCTCCCTTGATCACCCTTCGCTATAGTAATGAAATATTCCAAAACAAACATTTGAACCCCAATAAAAAACGGAGAAACCATGCATTATCTCTGCTGGCATGGACTGGGTTGACCGGAACAACTCTTTGGTTGCTTTGGTATGTTGTAAATTAGTGACTGTACAAAACAGTATGAATAGGATCAACAGAACGAGAGGCATACAAATACAATATTACCAAATCTCTCATACACCT
Organism: Pododesmus macrochisma; assembly: GCA_032359645.1. NCBI lineage: Eukaryota > Metazoa > Mollusca > Bivalvia > Pectinida > Anomiidae > Pododesmus > Pododesmus macrochisma. The sequence continues at coordinate 10,468 of JAUMGZ010184971.1, forward strand.
TTCTCTTGTCACTTTAGTGGTGTTTTGTTGTTGCAACAAACAGAAGTGATAAGATAGTTTACAATGAATGATATTAACACATGTTTAGCAGAAAATGGCACCCTTTCTTGTGTATAATATATTATTAGTAATGATTTTAGTTTTTTGATATAATATTATGACTTTAAGTCGACTGGAAAAATAATATTGACTTTAATTATGGCATCGAAAATACAAAAATTGCAACTGAAACGAAAACAATAATATCTATAAGAGACATTACCCACGTCTATGATCCAGGCATAACTACGAATCAATCGTCATCAGCAGAGGCTCAAAAGGGAAAAAAGAGGAAACAATATATATAATAGACGAGACCTAGATCTATCATGATTATGAAGACAAAAAGAGGGGAAGGGTAAAAAATCCCGATAAAGGATAAAATCCACACCCTACCTCCTGGAAAGCAGAATAATTCTCGGCAAATATAAACATGCATACAGTCTGTTCCTAACAGTGACTTAGTCAAAATCTCAGGGGAAAGAACATAGCGATTAAAACGAAAAAGGCAGATAGGCAGACAGGCATATATTATGTTCCCTCTCTTGAGAGGTAATTGACACAATACAAATAAATGTCAAAATGAACAAGTCGTTGGAAGTTTTAATTTAATATTTACATTTTCTTGTGCATATCTTTACTACGTTTCGATTGTAATTATTCATTAATTGTTCAATTGCATTTCATTGGTGACTTCCCAGTGCAAGACACCTTATCGCCGTAAGGAGGTTTGCGCGTCTCGATGACATGGAGAGCTATGCTGACGGGAACGTTCGTTTCGGGTAGGGTCATAAAAGTCAGACAGGTTGAAGGGTAGACGCCAGACAAAGATCTGCACTTAGCTGGCGGTCCCGTGTAAAGCGATTTTTTGCCCCCTTGCACGATAAAGATCACCATGTAAAGTTCGATAGAAGAGTAGGCGGAAACGCCATTGCATTGGCTCAACCTTCTTTCTGAACTATCTCTACTACTTTCATTTCCCGTTCCTGTCGCCGCTTCTCTTCCTGCCCTGTCTTTTGGGTTTTCTCATTTGGTCTTTTGTCACAATATCGGTGAAAGATCGAAGTGACGTTAAGCCCTAATTAAACAAACAAACTTTAATTGGTGAATGTGGTAAATTAATACGTTGGTTATCTTGAAATTCTGCTCACCAATCATATCAACGTAATTTCTCAAAGTAACATTGAAGATTTTTCTTTTACATCAATATATATAAAAAGCAAGGGATGTATATGCCGATTCCATCTACAATTGTACATGTATGTCTAGGAAATTTTCTAATTGTGATCATTAATAAGATGTCTCCATTGCTTTTCTTGTAGTTTGTTTTGAATGTAAATGTAAATAAAAGGTCTACGAGGCTTTAAAATGGACGTCTCTGTTTATAATGAACTCAAGAAGCAATCACCGGTGCTGTTTTAAATATTTATATTGTAAAGAGCTTGAGCATAACCGATATGACAACTTTCTGGGAAAGAAAAATCGAATAAAAGAAATACTTTTTGCAAACGTGGTCATTGTTTCCCTCACAAATACAGCTCCAGATGACAAGTTAAGCCGTTAAAAAACACGAAATATTGATTATAGGAACAAACAAATAAACCCATATACATTTTGTTGTACTATACTAATGGCATTATCCACGAAACGACAAAGTGTTACAAAAACACACTGATTGCCTCTTAAAAAAGGGATTTTTGAAGCTCTTCAACATTTAAAAAACATCTAATAATAACCGATTGAAACTGGAGCTTATTGCTACATTGTATATATAGTAGCCTTGGAGCATTGGGAACAAAGTGTGTCCAAGATGAAAACGTAACCATTAAATCGAAAATAGAAACACGTTGTGAATTCAAAGATCAACACTTTTATGTTAAAAGAGTAAGTACGCAAAACATTAACGATATTCTAAAGCCGTAAGTCCATGGAAATTGGCAAACAAAAGGAAAACGTTGGACGCACACAGAAAAACCAAGACGATATTCTAAAGCCGTAAGTCCATGGACATTGGCAAACAAAAGGAAAAACGTTGGACGCACACAGAAAAATATAACCAAATACAAATGTATACATTTATTAACTAAAAAAGGAAACATCACGAAGTATTAAAAGAAAACTAGAAGGGAAATCAGGCGCTCGCGATAAGGTTAGCGTTTCCTTCTACACATGTGTCATCATAGAATTACTAAGCAAACTTCAACCATATTTAACCGGAAATATACTAAGTGGATGCTCCTCAATTTTTTTTAAATGGTTGGGCACATCTAGGGGGATTAGAAAAAGGAACTTGACTAAGATTAAATAAGCCTTTTCCAATAAACAATTGGACCTAGAGTTTAATTATCTCATATAAAGTTAGATTGAGGCATTAGATAACTGGTATTGAAGTCAAATACAGATTACGTCAAATGCAGCACTATCATATTGCAGAAATATGTCCATTTAACATTTTCGACTTTTCCAAAGCAACTGGATCAATTTGAACCATAATGTTGAGGAAAGAAGAAAAAAGGATCAACGGAAAAAAGTTATTGACAAACAAGAGCTTCATCAAAAAGGCATCATCAGAATTAACTAACCTTATCCACCATTTAAAAAGGAGCAAGAGTCAAGAGTCACCATAAGAAAAATTCACAAGTGTTGGTGACGAAAGAGCAAAGGAGAAAAACCATTAACAGTAGAGGGATAGAAGTAGCAACATTAACATTAAAACAGAGCGGTAAAGATAGGGCGACGAGGAGTAACCCCCCCCCCCCCCTTATACCGTGCATACTACTTGTTATATCAATATATTAATAAAAACTATATATATATAATCAAAGACCGACAGACTGACCGACGGACGGACTGACTGACTTTGGATGGAAGGACTGATTGACTTACTCACAATTAATAAAGGGGGTTGCCGAATTACGAAAGCCGAAATGGATATCAGTCAAGCACATACATTTAGAATACAGGTAAGTATGAATCCAAATTAATGACAGATAGAAATACAAAATGCAACCTGAATCATGCCTCCGATAAATATGACATTTTTAAAAGGAAGGCGCCAAAACTCAGTGTGAAACTCAACTTTGACGTAAGGAAATTGAAACTATGGCGTAGGGATAATGTCTGTAATTATATCAGAAACAGACTTGTCAAATCCCCCCACTGTATCATGATGGC
>JAUMGZ010184982.1:0-13680 GCA_032359645.1 Pododesmus macrochisma
TTATGTTTATCAATTATACATGTTGTATGTAATGCCTGAAAGGGCCCTGATTTGGTAATAAACATATCTTATCTTATTATAGGAGTAGATTGTCTGGTACTTTTTTTATAATATCAATCATACTGAAATGGTGTTAACAATTAATCTGTTATAATTTTACGATAACAAAATACATAAAAATTACTTCATCTTACGTCAGATCAATGGATTAAGTGTAGAAACAGAAAATCGTGACATTTGGCACGTTAGGCTGGATATAAATAGAAGGATACAGATGTTTTTGTTAATCGATGTTAGCCCTTTACCTGTTTCCTTTGTGGTGACATATTTGATGACTTTGTCACTCAGTTCACATGTACAACTTTTACCATTCACACTTAAAGTATATGCCATTTTAGTTGTCCACTTGTTTACAAGTTCATTCGTGTGACATTCACTGTAAATACGCTTCCTGATATTGCGGTAGCAATATAGAGTTCAGAAACCAGCCCAGCCTAACTGTAAACAATTTGGGTCAATCCGGGACTCCTCTAAGCTCTACGTCTAAAAATAGAAAGGGATATTCCCGTACAGTGCTGTTTTAGACATGCAAAGTCCATAAACGGAGAACATTTCTCAGTTCCGCTGCCATATCACGTCAACATTTCCTCGTGGTGTTCACCAATTACAATGGGTGCCGATATAGTGTAGAACAATTGTTAACAACACAAATTTCCACAGTACTGGTCTAAAATACGAATGTTCCCTTACCTTAGTTTTTCTCTGCTCTAAATTATTTTTTATTTATAAAGATGATCCTCGTGAAATGGGTTTGGTTAACCTTTAACTTTTGTTCCGAAAATAAGGTGTGTCTGATTCAATGCTCTTAATTCAAATAGTAAATTTTATTTCAACTAGCAATTCTAGGACAACCTGACGAGATTTCAAAGCAACGACATAAGGTGTGTCTGAATCAATGCTCTTAATTCAAATAGGAAATATTATTTCAACTAGCAATGCTAGGACAACCTGAAGAGATTTCAAAGAAACGACATGTGTTTTCGACCTATTCTAAATCCGAAACGCTAGCTATTAGATAATTTGAGGTATTTCAATAATTAAGTCTCGATCGCCAAGTCGCTTTGGCCCCAGCGTATTCGGTCTTGGGCGAAAATAATCTGGATGACCGAGACTACATTTTAATCAGATCGAATATGTGTCACCAGCCTTGATGCTTTCGTGTCAGATCTGTACATTAATTGTTACTATATCTAGTTTGCATGATCTCGTCAACAGATTCAATCTTATTTCATTATGTCGAACTATCAATCACAGAACTCTCATTAAAACAGGCAATATCAGTCTCTGTTTTCAAGAATTGAGTTTTCAAATTTATCAAAGAATCCTTTTTACGAGAACGTACATGCTAAGAAGAGGGTGAGGAGGTGGAGGGGGCGGTAATAAAGGAATTTAAAATCAGAGTCGTAGCCTGCAACTTTTTCTTTTATCGTATAAAATTTCCAGGCAAATCGGCAAGTATATAATTTATATTATGTGTGCCGCAGCAAAAAAATGACCCCACCGACTTTCCCCAGGATACGGCCCTAAATGCTTCTCGTAAAGTTATTTCAAGCGTTACCATTATTGACAATATCAAACATACTATGTTGTTGTTTATTGGGGTTTATCGTCTCTTTAACTTATGTTTAGTTCATATAAAGACTGTATCTGTTTGCGACAGTTTGCACTTTATGGCGACTTTATAGTGCTGTCTCGCTGAAATATCAGGCCGCAGACACATGATGCTTCACTGGTCACATCATATTGACACCAAGCCAACCAGTCGATCCTTCTCCTACCCAGTAATGCACATGTGCTTAGAAGGGGGCGAGCAGATTGCCTAATTTTAAAGTATAAGGCTTGGACCCGACCGGGATTCGATCCCACCGTAGATTCTAGCACAAGTCTTCCAGCACGAAGCGAGCGCCCTAACCACTGGGCCACCGCGCTGGTCAATATCCAAAAGAAAGTCATTTTAGAAAGAAATTTGTTTTTATTTCATCCTTTCTGGCGGAGGTTGAGTATATACATTCACTTAGTGTCGCCAAACTGTATAGAGAGTGCATGTTTACGTGTATTAGCTTAAAGACAGGCATGGTTCCAATGTAGCTACCAACGTTTCTCGGACAACATCCACGTATTTTTGATTTTTTTGCATTAAGATATTTTATAATCAATATGTTAACATTATATTAGTTATTAGTCTTTACTTCTCTATTTCACTTCCATAAATAGATCCTTCCCTGTACTTGACACCTTATCGTGGTATAGAGGTTTGAGTTTCTCGATGACCTGGAGTGTATGACAAGCCGTTTGGGTTATATCCATTAATACAGATATCTCTGTTTAAAATACAGATATCTTTATTTATATGTAAATACAGATATCTTTATTTCAATAAGAGATACATATATGTATTTGAATTAAAGATACCTCTAGTCGTACAAGAAATAGTGATGTCTGTATATGTATTCTAAAATACAGATATCTTTAATTAAAATAGAGATATCTCTTATTGGAATAGAGATATCTTTAATTTTACAAGAAATACAGATATCTCTATTTCAATTAGAGATAACTGCATTTGAATTAAAGATTCAAATAAAGACATCTGTATTTAATGGATAAAAACCCAAACGGCTTGCCATAGTAGTGGTATGCTTGTGGGAACTTGTGTTACTTGTAGGGTTATCATCAGACTGGTTGCAGGGTAGAGGCCAGACAAAAAGATCAGCACATCCCTCGGAGGAGACGCTTAACTGGCGATTACATGTACAAGGATTGTTTACCCCCTTACACGATGAAGATCCCATGTAAAGTTCGATAGAAGAGTAGGCGGAAACACCGTTGCATGAACTCGTCCTTCTTTCTGAACTATCCATATTCCTTTGTTTTTTCCCGTCTTGTCGCCGCTTTTATTCCTGTCCTTTAGTCTGTTTTTTCTCCTTTGGTCTTTGATATCGGTGAAATACTCTTTAATAAAAAGATGCAATCCGAAACATATCTCCGATAAATATGATATTCATTAGAGGAAAGAGCCAATACTCTGTGTGAGAAACCCCCGTTTTGAACCCAAGATCTGGCTTTGAAGCGTAGCGATTGCCCTAGAAAAAGTACGTCATAATTTGAACAATTCACTCAATGACATTTAAAGGTCAGTTTGTGCAAATGGTATTTGCTGGATATGATAACGGGACAACCGTTTTTGGTTGTCATCACAGAATCAATTAAAATGTCAAATGTCAAAACTCATTGTTAATAGTGTAATGATATGTTCAGTATCCTCTTATTTACATTTGCTAAATACTTTGATCTTTTGAAAGGTTTTCGAAAAACAATATGAGAAAAATAACATTTCAACAATATAAATCAGAAGCAAAATAGCAATTTGTAAACCTTGAATATCGATCAATTCTAAGACTAGTTCGTTCGATCCTAATTGTCGACCCACAATGAAGTGGTAACCTTAAGGCCTTTTCTGACAGTCTACATTCAAAAGACACATAGAGAACAAATTGGCTCGGTCACACATCTGTGTGATATTAAAAAGTGGAGAACGAGAACAACTGGAAAATGTCACTAACACAATATTCCTGTGATTTCTCGTCGATTTCTCGAAAACCTAGTAATTTGACAGAAAGAGAAACGGCAACATCGACAGGAAAGTGAAGCAATAGAGCCACGATAGGATTGATGTCCTTATTTGGGCTTAACGTTCCTTCTACGAAGTGGGGGCCATATTGTTTTTATACATTGTCTTCTTCCGAAATGAACTTGTCCGACCATCTTTCAGAAACTATAGATCAGAATCTGATGAAAATTCACACGAACAGTCATGCACTCGATTATCTTTTATCTGTTTTCCAAGATGGCTGCCATGTGCTCTGAATATTCATGAATTATATATTGTACCAATTCATTCAAACTTGTTATAGATGTGTATTAGGACACTGCGAACTCAACCACAATTAATTGGTTTGGTATACAGTTTAATAAGAACACTGCTAACTCAAACACATATTTTTGGTTGCTGCAGTAATCCAATTGGTCTACATTAGACATATTTCATGTAAATGTTAGTATCCTTGTGTAAAAGGACACTGCAAATATGACCACATAATATATCTGATGCCTCTGATTAGTCCACATTTTGATATTGTCGATTTCATTCACATTTATTTTAGCATATGATTCATTCCAATAGCAACCATGTTGAGGCCTCTGATTGGTCAAAATTTAGATTTGTTTTTATTTGAATCCAAGTGGCCTTGAAGCTAAATTTATAAACCTAATAAGAGGTATACTGGGCCTAAATGTCCATCTGGTTAGAACAGCTCTATAATTTCCGTTGGTAATTGATTTGTTTATCATATTATTTTGATTTTTGTCAAATTTCCCCTTTTGGACCTCCTTGGTATATACTATAGATATGTGGCGAACCACAAGTATGATTACTGACTTTTCTTGAATGCACACACAACAATATAGCTTTTCAAAAGACAATATTTATTTATAAATTTGCGCAATAATAATAACAAACATAAATATGACAATGATTAGAAATATAAAACTCTCAGTATATTATACCTAAGAGTTAAAAATTATGCTTTTTAAGAGGAATTTACTGAGGCACAAATAAACACATGTAACTTATTACATACAGCAATACATGCTTACCTTATATAGTAAATATACCTTACAAAAAATCGCCTATATCAACACACTACATGCATTAGTAAACTCTAGTGTTAAAACACCATACCTGACACACGCACCTTATTCTATACAATTATGGGAATTTTCTTAACACAGAATTGACAAAATCTCAATAAATACCGTACTTTACATACAAAGTATCAACAGTAAAAAACATTGAATTATATACAAATACCTTACATTACACACAATATGTTGACAGTGAACATTTACTTCATGGACTTAACTTTACACACAAAGCATAATAACAGTTAACAATATTTCAAAATCTTAGTTTAATCCATCTTTGTAAGCCAACTTTTACCTAATCTGATTAAATCAGCTGTTTGTTCGGCTTCGCTGATTCATACTCCGCCATCGTAGACAAACAGCTGGTTTTAACCAGATTGAGTTTCCCTACGCTACGTTTCTCTACTGAAATGATAAATGAAATGAGAGGAAGTGGTTCATATATGTAGGCTAGCGAAGATGAGTTTTACCAACAGCAATGATTAACAACCATTTATCATAAAGACGTTCATCTTTTAAATAGGATCTTGACATGCGCTTCATGTTTATAAAATATAAACAAATAATTATTAAGTTTATGTTATATGTTAATATCATTCACTAGTTAATTCAATTAATATATACTCTACATGGAACATAATACAATTATAACTATAAATATCACTTACATTTTTTTATACTTAGATCTTGCAGTGGCAATCAGATCTAAAACTATAGTATATCATAGTTAGATCATCAGAACCAATTAACATAAGTCAAGTGAAATTGGTGAAATTAAAAAAAGTTTCTGATTATAGCATTGTACATTGTCATCAGTTTTTTCTTTCGTTTATTATACACTAATCATATTTGAATAATTTAATTCAATCATCCCTACTATGTACTATCATATATCAGAAATGTTTATTCATAAAATAATTACTTCTTGTAACTATGCTTTGGCATAATAAATAATATAAATGATAAAAACTGGTCAGAAATATTTAAAAAAAAAAACAAAAACAAAAACAAAAACAAAAAACAAAACAAAAACAAAACAAATAAAACAAAAAAAACAACTTTGATGTTATTCCTTTGTTTCATGATGACCTACATGAACGTTATTTAAATGGACTTAATATTTAACAAAGTCATATTCCCAAGACACAATGATACTAAATTTTAGAATATTTTTAATACTGGATAAATAAAAAAAATCAATTTACCATTGACGAGGTTAAACTCAATGGAAATAAAACCACAAAATAATAAGCTGACAAATTACCGATCAGTCAATAATATTTCAGAAAGACAGCAAACAGGAAATAATATGTCACGAAAAGTAAGAACTCAACTTATTTTCTTCTGAAAAGTTCAAATTGACAGGCAAGACTACAGCGTCAATGGTATATTATATATAGAGGATATTCAATCTTGTTTCACGAGTGAAATAATGTTGATATTCAAGAAAACAACATTGAAATTTCTGTTTATTACATATTCCCTATCTATTTTTACCATTTAAAATGTATTGCATCTTGAATCAACTGTTGTGATATAATCCTTTTTACCTCCTGCGTCAATAAGTCAAGTCCGAAAGAAGTTTGATAGAATTGGTAAGAAAAAACATATCAAACATATCAATTAATGTTTGAAATGTTTCTAATTGCTCAAAATTTTAAATAATGTTATGGACCGTGTAATAAAAAGCGTACTTTGTTTACAACTTTAAGTGCGGATGGATATTGACAGTATTTTCACTGGTGAAGAATAACAAATTTATCTGAAGGATTTTTCTCTATATAAACTGGTAAAAATAAGTTATCCATCTTTAAAATTAACCTGAGAGATATATAATATGCCCTAAAATATATTGCAAATCACTAAAATGTTAAAAAAAGAATTAATCGTACTATTTTTATGGCAAGATTAATTTTGTTTAAATTGGTACTTTAACATAATTCTCCACAAACAGCATCAAAATGGTCAACCTATAAAATACCTTTTCATTAAAAGTATCTTATCAGTTTTACCAGTTGATCCTTTCGATAAAACTACATGACAGTAACAATCTTGTAGAAGATCAGATTGGTTACAATAAAACTATCAGTTTGTTCACTCGATAGCAGCGCTGCATCTTTAGTATCATCAATGGTTTTCAACTACTTCAGCATTATCTGATTTGTTATCCTTCACGTTACTACATGTATCTGCTTCTTTTGTTCTGTCATCGGTTGGTTGACCTGCCAACTCTGTTGTGGCCTCTTTATCTGAACTTCCATTTGTTGGTTGACCTGTGAATTCAGGTGTGGCCAACTCACCAGAACCATCATTGGTTAGTTGACTCGTCACCTGAGTGACAGCTGCCTCATCTGAACCATCAATGGTTGGTTGACTTATCACCTTATTGACAGCGGCCTCTTCTGAACCATCATTGGTTGGTTGACCAATCACCTTAGTGACAGCTACCTCACCTGAACCATCATTGGTTAGTTGACTTGTCAATAAGGTGACAATTGCTTCATCTGAACCATCATTGGTTGGTTGACTAATCACCTTAGTGACAGCTACTTCACCTGAACCATCATTGGTTGGTTGACTCGTCACCTGAGTGACTGCTGCCTCATCTGAACCATCATTGGTTGGTTGACTAATCACCTTAGTGACAGCTACCTCACCTGAACCATCATTGGTTGGTTGACTCGTCACATGAGTGACAGCGGCCTCATCTGAACCATCAGCTGTAGATTTATCTGTTACTTCTGTGGCACTTCTAGTCTTAAAATGTTCAAAGCTTGTCAAGACTTTTACTGCACGAGGACAACACCTTAAGAATAAAATGTTGAAAAGATAAAATTGCTTGATGCTTGATAAAATAAATTCATTATAAAAAGAGCACTGGTAGTACACACATGAAGGCATCAGTTATATCACTATCCTTTTTGAGAATATTTAATTGGTAATACCAAACAATCGAATCTATTAGTCCGTGTTTATATCTAACACCCAGAAAAGTCAAATGGTATAAGCAAGAGCCTATTGGTCTTTAACCTCTAAATGCTAAAAGTGTATGAAACTACATCGCATATACAATATGTCACCTGGAATGATTAACTATGAAATATCAGAGCTTTGTCACTGCCTGGTCAAAAGAAGATTTAATTAAATATGTCAAATCAATAACTTCATGGAAGCAATCTATACACCTTTTTAATCCTAATATTCAAAATATGCCATATACGAGATAAAGCATTAATCTCGACCCCTTTAGTTAACAAGAAAGATATACCTTACTATGCTTTTAATGACATGTGTATTTTGGGTTTTTTTTTTTTTTATCTTAAAGCCCTTCCTGTGGTTCCATAATATTAACAAACCTTCATCCAAATATCTTAAGAGTACCAAATAAGAAAGATAATGTTCAAGCACATTAATTTAACAGCAAGCTGCATAAAACTATATCAAAAGAAACAGCCAGATAACATTGTGACACTATAAAAGATGACTTTATGTACAAATATGCACACTTCACATTGAGAACTGATGCATGAAATAATGTTCAGGGCACACACACATGAAGATAAACACTATTCAGAGTAAATGAAAGTGAAAAAGAAGGTAACAGTGACCTACTTATGATACTGTATGCCACAAAATTATTGCTCCTGGATACTTATTCCTTTTGACAACAGAAAACATATTTGCTCTGTTTTAAAATCGCCCAAATTCATTTGTGAAATTAGCTGGAAATTATATTTTTCATTTTACATTTGCCCTAGCTCAATTTAGGGCCAAAATGGTCAACTTTTAACGGGGGTAACAATTTCGAAACAACAGTTACAATGTGCATCACAAGTTTTATAAGACATGATGTAGGATTTAACATTTTTAAGAACTGATATTCAACACTAAGCCTTACTAAATCGAAACCAATGCTATAAAGAGGAAACTGTAGGTCACTGTAAGTAAAAGTAACCTACATTATAATATATTAAATATATATCTCTTTTCAAGTAGTAAATCTCCAATCATGTCGATGGGATATGTAATGAATCACAAATAAAATCTGGGAAGTATGAAGGAAAAATATGCACTGACAGAAAAAGCAAACATTTAAAAAGGCCCTGATTATTTAATGTTAGCGGGGATCAATAGGTATCCCTGACATATCAATAAGTCATCATCAGCAATGTGATGATTTAAAATGAACACCCTAGTTAGCTAAATAAGGATTGGGTGCAAAGTGTAAATTATCATTATCATGTATACATTCAGACTATGTCCATAGGTAGAAAACAAACCTACAGAAAATCATATATTTTAGAAAGTTTTTTCCAAATAAAAAATTCCTTTTTAACTTAGAAGTATTTTCTACTTATAAACAGGTATCCAGTTATGCCATCTATACACTGTACATGTGCAGTGCATCGAGGGAGGTCACGTAACCAGTCTTTTGTATCTAACTCTACATCGGCTAGAGTATATCTATATACCAATTTTGGCCGGTGTCATGTCACTACCAAATAGTACCATTCATCCTAACCAGTTGCATATGAACATAAATTTACTGTTAAAACACCTTTTCACAATTCTGACTTAAAATATCTTACCTCCAGTGAACAGACATTTTCGGTAACTGGTGTATTTCTCCATCAATGTGTATAAGCTTTTCCAAAACGTTTTCTGCCTCTCCCTCCTTTTTAACAACTTCCACTTTCATTTCTTGAACTTCCCGATAACTTATAGTTTGAGAATCCTTATAAAAGAATAAAAACATATATCAGTAGACTTGCTGTACCACCAAGGATATGAAACCATTATTAGCAGCACAACAATTCTATGACACCAGAAATGCTAAAAACACCAACAACATTACAATACCAACAACAGTACATCACTTTTAATGCAATGTGACTGTTACACTCAAAATCTTTGTTTTAATTAAATAATTGAACAAAGTCCCAAAAAGTGAGTCGTGTAAGAATTGTATTCAAAAACAGAGTGTAGACATTTAAAGAATCACATCCAAGCACCTCGCAGGTTAACATAGAACTAACTAACTCATGCAATTAAACATATAAAGAGATTGTGTGAAACTAAAGTCTTTGTTTATACCAAGGTTATCATGATTAATGTTTTTACTGTCATAGGGTTTTCCAGCCAGATCATCAACAGCACACAGTTATCAACATAAAGCGAAAATGTGACACTGGTAAAGTTCTATCCCAGAGTTATGAAAATAAACAGTCCATTTTGGCAACAACGATACTGGATAGTAATTGTTTCAATTAATGTTTACTTTATCAGTGTCCATGTGGTGCACAGTCCTTCACTAGACAAGTCACTCAGATCAATAATTAGATACAATAAACACATGATAATATTAAGATATCAAAGATTTACCATTAACAGTGACACCATTATTGTTATGACACCAACAAAAATGTTATACCGTAAATGCTAATATACTTTAAATGCTATGACACCTAAAATACTAGAACAATAGAAATGCTACAATGCAACTTGTGTCTAGGTCATATCAAGACGTTGTCTGCTTATGACAGTACACACTGATGGCAACTGTCCTATAGAAATATCACTTTGCACAGGCATTGAAATGATACTTCACTCGAGCCAACCTGTCCCTCTAACATTCAGAAATGCTGAGTGTTTAGCAGGGAACAAGAACATACTCACTCTAACTGTAACCAAAACCCAAAGCTACTGGAACCCAAAGCAAACGCTCTCCCACTAATCTTCTACTACTAGGTGTATGAGCAACGGAACTGCCAATTAAGGGTAGAAATAAGTGATGCATAAATCATATGGTTGGAAGTTTGCACCACCGAGAAAGGTGATCTTGTTCACATGATAAAAATATGTCACAAACAAAATAGGGAAAAAAGAGACGAATAATCTTATCTTTCATCGTTTATAGTATGCATATAGATCAAACACATGCACAAATGGGTGTATTGAACACAGTGTTGTTTTAATATGTAATCAAATTGAAATTGAATTCAAAGTAACTGTATTGCTACTTTCCTACCTATTTTATATACATTTAAGTCATATTGAACTTTGAAACTTATACTGCATACTTACAAACACACTTGGATTCCCGGTCATCATGCATTTGATAAAGTTAACAATTTGCATTCTTGTACATCGACGAAATACATTTACTGTTATAGTGTCTTTGTTCTCTAGTTCACCTCCCACATTTCGATGAAAGAAGTCCATAATACTAACTGATAAGTTCAGAAATTCTCCATCCAATTTCTCTGAAAGTACCAAAAGGACAATCCACAGAATACACAACACACACTGTATGTTTTTTATTCAAACTATGAGTATTACCTACATGCAATTTTGGAGACCAGATTTGGGGGCTGACACTTGTTTTTCAAGATCATGTTTACGTCGTTTTAGTAAGTTACTAACACATTGGAATTTATTTCACTATTTTTATTTTTCAGGAAAAGTAGGCAATAATTTCAAGACTTCCAATTTCCAATATGGCTATAGCTGCATGGTCCAATACATAATTATACCATGATCAGTTCGTGATGATTTTAGAATAATTACTCCACCATTGGTGGTATGGTAGGCATCTTGGCAATCTGATGAAAACTCGAATGATTTACACTCAAATACAAATGTCATCAAAATAAAACCCAAGAGCCAATCATTCTAGTTGCTAATAGCAAACATATAATATCTAGTATCTGATATATTTATCTAGTAGATTTAACAGTACTTCTCAAATTTCAAACAATAGACGTATGAAGTCACATTTAGGCTGTTCAAAAACAACAACTTTCACCAACAACTGTCAAAATCCAGGGGTTAATAAGTAAAATAGCTACAGATCAAATTGTATTTTAAAAGTAATACTATTAAATTTAGTCTTACAGCAACATTGAATCTTAATTTGAAGTGATAATCAGGTAATTCTAAGTGGTTATAAATAAACATGCAATTTCTTTCATCCCATTTCTCTTCCTGTCTTTCTTTTGGTTTTTCTCCTTCGGTCTTTTGTTACAATATTGGTGAAATATTCTGGACGTGACGTTAAGCCCTAATAAACAAAACCTAGTAAAATAAGCACTGAATTATTACAATGATGAGCATACTAAGGCCACTGTTTGGTCACATTTGATGAGCAAAATATTTATAAAGGACGCAGAGTGATCAAAGTAGTTAAACTGTGTAATTCAAGCTAGCTCAAATGTGAACATTCACAATTATTACCTTCTACAACCTGTACTTCACCATTTTCATTCTTCACTCTACAATACGATATAAATTAGCATTAGAAGTGTGCGTGTTTGTAAGAACAATTATAACCAAGTAAAACCATTCAGTGAGTTTGGTTACTAATGTCATTCACAAATTACTGCCGATTTTAAAACCAAACACCTTTTCTGGTACAAATAGTAAGGCTGTAGGAATCCTTTAAAATGGATTCATTTAATGAATGGAGGTTCCCAGATTTTCCGCTGTTATTAGCCTAAATGTTTTGAGACATAAACTTGCAAACTAAAATGGGCAACCAATTAATGTTATATCTGCAACAGACAAAACAAAATCTCTGTATGAGCGCATCTTGTCTATTATTCTACACCTACCCGCAAATCAACAGTCATCATTTGGTGTTTCAGAGAAAATGAGTATATATGTTTTTTACCTGTTAATTTTTGTAGTTTTTTTCTTGGTCATCATTAGATATTACCTCTGATATCAAGCTAACCCCCGCTTCATGAAATACTAACTAGTTCTATATTCATAGGATTCTGTATTGTATTGTTACCCGACTCTCTAAATAAAAAGATTTTAAACAAGCCCAAATACAATTCTCACGAAATCAATTTAATTTATATACAGCCAGGAATTAGTTAAAACTATGTTCATGGTCAGCTGACGAATTACTTTCTTCTTTCACCGTAAAGCATACGCCCATGCATTTGTGCGATCTAGATTCAAGCATGTTAACTGCATCGGCTTTGTTTACAACTATATGTAAACGTCAGTTGTGCAACATTTAAAGATGTGCTGTTTTTGAATTTTATCAGTTCAAACAAACTTTGTTTTGTAACAAAACAGTTAATTCATGTCCTTTCAGTTAATGGTCACAACTGTTTTCCCGAGTAGTTGGGAACAATCTTGTGAACTTTTTCCCAAAGCCTACCTTTACATACCATACCTTTATATACATAAATTTTTTTTTCAATACAATCTAAATTATTTTACATACCATAAGAAAATATGTTTATTATGACAACCTTGTTATCAATGTGCAATTTGAACTTACCTGTTAATCAAAGTGACTTCAGCATCAAATAGTCGATACGGCTTGAATAATATTGTATATAGTGGCATCACTAAAACAAAAATTAAAAATATAATTTTAAGACACGAGAAGACTCCGATTTAAACCAAAGCATATTCACCAAGTGTTATGAACTGCTAAATAGTTATAGTTTCATGTACACAAAGCTGTTAAGTAATATAAAAGAAAACCATTTTAAAAGTTATAAAGGTCATTGTTGAAAAAAAAACCATCATCACATTATAGAACATTGAATTAAACTAATGTCATTAAACATATTAAACTATATGGCTATCCATACCAACACGTTCCGAATTGTTTTGTTGCACAAAACTTAGAGGTGTGGTTAAACTAATTGTTAATGAAACCTCAACTAGACCATTTCCAAAATGCGACAAGATGGTGGTAAAACTTGTTCATTTAACTTCAACTTGAATCAGACAAGGTGGTGTTGTTACGTTTGGTAAATAAAATCTCAACTTGACTACTTCCTGGTGAGTCATGAAATCTAAATTCTTTCGAATTTCTTTAAAAATATACTTATCATTATATAATAAATAATAATAATAAAAATAATATATATATATATATATATATAGATATAT
>JAUMGZ010184993.1:0-13679 GCA_032359645.1 Pododesmus macrochisma
TAACATGTGGGATAAATTTATAAAACCCACCTCTCCAGAGTGACGTAACCTATATGGATCGCAGGAGAAAAATATTTTTGATTATGCGATACGCGTTATGCATAGATATTGTTGTTAAATAAAAGACAAAGATACGCGTTGATACATCACATAAAAACAAAGACGAAAATTAGTGTGGGAGCAAAAAGAATTGCTCTTCTCTGTATTAGCTTCTGGAAATATTCCATTACCTTTGGTCAAACGTAGTAATTGAAAGCTTCAATTCAAAGTGAAGGTTTAGCGACGGCAATCACCAGTGTCTTTGTCCAGGGGGTAGTAGTTAAAAAGAAGACAGACAAGAGAACTCCATTAAAAACAGTAACTAGAAAAGTATTGCAATTTCAAGTAAATGTCTGCTATTTGTTACCTCAGGGACATTGTAATCTTTACAAAAGTTGGTAAAATGTGTCGGTATATGTACTAGTGAATTGGGCGTATATTGTTGTATAACTATGTGATATTTGTATGTAAGGCATGGTGTTACATGTACTTTTATTTAATACTGTGATGATTTATTTGGCTAATTATATTTATATGAAGTTGACATTCAAGTCTTGCCATCCATGGCAGGACGCATTCTTAAAAATCTCAAAATAGACGTTCATGTTTTCAATTCTCTGCAGGATCAGACAGAAGCCGGAAGTGGTAAACGCTGTTAGGTGATTAAAGTTAACGATACAATTGAAAGCGAAGCACAGGACATATTTTCACCGGAAATTGTTGTATGCAAAGAAATGCTTGAATAACGCATCTACAATAGACAGTGATAATCATAGTTACATGTTAAGACATTCCCTAAACAGGATTTGTAAAAGGGGGGGGGAGTTTACTCCTCGTCGCCATATCTTTATCGCTCTGCTTAAATGATAATATTGCTACTTCTATTCCTCTCCTGTTAATGGTTTTTCTCTTTGCTCTTTCGTCACCATGACTGTGACTTTTTCTTATGGTGACTCTTGCTCCTTTTTAAATAGTGCATGGAAAAGTAACCATACACCGGAATGACACGGAGGCATCGCGGCGGGTTACATATGTGTAGCAGGAAACGCTTACCATATCGCAAGCACCTGGTTTAGCTTCTAGTTTTTTAATAGAAGTTCGTGATGTTTCCATTTTTAGCTAATAAATGTATACTTGGTTCATTTTTTCTGTGTGTGTCCAACGTTTTCTTATTGTCCATGGACTTACGGCCTTAGAATATCGTCTTGGTTTTTCGATTTACTATTTTATAAATGTCTTTCAAAGTTAACAAATGACTCCATTTTAAATATTGTATTTTAGTGTAGTTTAGTTCGGTATAAGAAACAAAGAGAAACTAAAACACAATTCAAAATATTTATACATCATATAAATTCAAACTATTAAAAATTCCATCCACAGTGTTTTGCTTTCGGTTTTTATAATTCATTGATTAATTTTCATTACATGTGACGTCTGCTCTCGAAGATTTTACTTATCCGAGTCTGCTCACAAGAATTCCTCAAACTGTTCCCGTTTGAAACACCACATATAAAAAGTGTTTGACTGTTCTGTAGTTGCTCCTTTTTTATCATCGTGTGGTTGTGTACACTGTTAATATACTTGAACTCTAATACGAATCATCTTGAATCTTAAGCATTGTATCGTCTGTAAATGGCGGTTGTGCTAAGAGGTAAGCCTTAACGTAATGTTTGTTTTCCCTTGTGATGTGTTTGTACAATTTTGTATTTATTAAATCGCACCATATATTCGATTATATCAAGAAAGGGTCTCATAAATCAGAAAGACGTAATTTTTCTAACTCGAATCGGTAAAGTGTTTCTTTTTCGAAGGAAAGTTGGCATTTATTTAAGGATTGTCAGCGGTATAATGATCTAGATCTCCTTGGCCAAGCAAAATAAGCTAAAATACTGCTCAGTGTGTCGTTAAAAGCCAATAAATGATAACTAAGTCAGTTTTTAGAATAACCATGATTGTAAAGAACAATAAACAAGGGTTATTTTTTACACTTATTACATTAAATAACAACTTAAAATAAGACCACCTTGGTAGCTTAATCGGAAGAATGTTCGCTTCGTGCGCGTTAGATCGTGCATGGGTTCGATCCCCAGGTGCGTCATATTTAAGGCGTTACAGTTAGACAATCTTCTCGCAACTCTCTGTAAGCTCAGCATACGGGTCAAGAGAAAACTAGTTGGGTCGGTATCAGGATAATGTGACCGACTATAGTATTATGTCAATGTGTCCGTGGCGTGATGTTTCGGTGAGGTGGCATGCACTATAAATTTATCATCAGCGCGTACTGTAACAAGCAGACACGGTATTGATATCACCTAAACATTTGTTGAAAAGGGATGTGAAACCCGAAAAAAAAACCATTTTGATTTAATTAAAACATGAAATATACTAGGAACTATTAAGTTATTGAAATAAACTTACCCGCATTTTGAAGGATCGAAAAAGGTTTTGTCCATAAGACGAAATGACGTTTACTGTATTAATATTCTAAATTTCGCACATGTAGTTGACTAAAGCGTTTGATGTCAATCATGGTTCGTTTGACGCTTTGATCCGGTCACAGAACCGTTTCCATCTGTTAATATTACCCCTAAGAATAATTTACTTTGACAAAAATCTCCAAGGACTCATAACACGCCATGTCTCAATTGAAATTCCCTGATTGTAGCATTATATTACATATTGTACAAATTAGGATAAATAATTGGA
This sequence comes from Pododesmus macrochisma, assembly GCA_032359645.1. Taxonomy (NCBI): domain Eukaryota; kingdom Metazoa; phylum Mollusca; class Bivalvia; order Pectinida; family Anomiidae; genus Pododesmus; species Pododesmus macrochisma. Next base: position 2,746 of record JAUMGZ010184993.1, read on the forward strand.
CGTATAACTGGAAATTTCAGAATTTATAAGATATTATTTCTACAAAAAGAGACAACAAGGTTTTAAAACTGTCTGAAGGGCACACTATTTTACCAATATTTAAATGTTAAATGGACAACTTTCATTCAATAGCCGGTAAGATTTATTAGATAGCGAGGCCTTTGTTAAGTTAATTATTTTATGTGTCTTGAATGATTACATGGAATTAGACAGGGGAATATGTAGGAGAATTTGACATGCTTTCTCAACTTATACATGTATATAAAAAAAAAACTTGAACGAGTTTGTGGAGCGTATATCCAGCAAAGGAGTAAATATAATTTTGCCCAAGACCTTTGACCCGTCTTCGGCATGTAAAAACCCCTAAGTAGCTCCGACACATGAAGAAGAACAAGTTAAATTATATTCTACTGAACTATTACATGTGTAGTTAGATCAATGGCTTTTATACCCTATAACTACTTAATGGCACTTTCCTAATTCAAAAACAAACCAATGTTACGATTTTAGAAACACTCACAAGTTCCACAAAATACAAATATCAACAAAATGTTAAGACACAATCTATAAATTCTCAATATCTTAAGTTTAAAGGTTCCTTATATATACTCAAGCGTACCAATATGGCCATTATAAGACGGGAACGGAACATTGTTAATGTGGTTTAGGTTATAAAAAGGTAAAGATGTATTGCTTTTTTAATACATAACATTTTAGGAAGAAAAGCAATTGCTTAATTCAGTTCAAGTGACATTAAAGTTGTCGAAATGGGAAGCTATGGCTGTCTGTTATTGTTTAAAGAAACGGAAAGATGGAAGAGAGTTAAGAGGTGATAAGGCAAATCTTGTACAATATGTCTGATTCGTCGTGTGGGGTTTAACTTCCGTGGGTTTACGTGGTAATGTGTCAATCTCGTTATCGGTTTGTCAACTCGTTTAACCTCGGTTAATTAACGTCCGGTGCAGTTCTGTTTTTAGTATATCATTCAATCACTATTTTGGTGGTTGGCGTGAAATTTATTTTCATGGAAAGAAAGAGTGTTACAGACATTCTTAAATTGCAAGTTCTCTTCAATTCTATGATTTTATATTTCTCTGTCAATCAGTATATCGATCGAATCTTATGCTTTGATTTTGCATGGTGTATACATATTATAAGCTACTGCACGCGCGGTCACGGCGTCCATGCTTTATCTTTATAAGGAGGGTCCCCCTGCGAAAAACCGCTGAACGTTATCTGAGCTAATAAGAAACGCTTTGCATATAAAAAGGAAATACACGGAATCACAATAATGTTCGGACATTTTGGGGATTAAGGGGTTGATGAAGTTCTCTGCCTTGGTAATGTTTTCATATCAATCTGTAGTAGCATTGCTTAATAATGGTAACGCACACATCGGAAGTTAAGACTCCTCTATTGACCTGCATGACCCTCCTTAAGAATTCCGTGAAGAAATCTGCATATTAATTTACTGAAGACTGCAAAAGGATTTTCCAATAAAGAAACGAGCTTATTGAACCATTTATTACAGTTCAGATGACTAAGTTTTAAAGTTCAAATTAAGTCTTTGAACGTATCACAAGTAATTAACATGGAAATGGTTCTTATACAGGATATAGTACTACCCTCTGTGTGCATCCGTGTTACCGTGCGTCAGATCAAATAGTGTGTGCTTTTAAAATGTCAATTGAATTTTATAAAAGAAACGTAATCACTGCTGAAAGATTGTATATATCAAGAATCAAAAGTCTGTTCTTTTTAAGAAAGATTTCTCTTTATCGTACTTTTGAAATAGATAGACTATAAGATAATATAGCTGTCGCAATACTTGTGTATGCAACTTTCCTTTTTACACATAATGTTGTCAAACATTAAGAAACGTTCAGGATCTTCTCCACCGAATAAGCGCACGTTGAGAATTTTTCTGTTGATAATGTGTCTTTTTACTGCCAAAACTGTGTGATATATTTAAATTCGTTATTTTACGTATAGTTGTGTTGTATTGACGAAGTAGTTTCTTAATCGTACCAGCGATTACTATTCGATATACAATACTCCTTATTTCGATTTTATTCATGGGGTCACTGTATCTCAACAGCGATTTCTAATTGAGAATTGAATCCATCTGGTTCAACTAGGCTAATATTTGTTCTCAATTTGCATATAAAAAGAAAATTGCTAACATTTGTAGAACGCGTGACTGTGAGATAAAACAATTGACGTAAGTCATGCAAATATAGGGTGTCAACTTCTTTGAAACTTGTAATATACTTTTTGTATTGCTACTAAAGTCCAAATATTACAAATCTTTATACACATATCTCCAGTTGTATCCGACTTGATTACCGTTGGTCTTGTTTTGTGTCATATAAGTATGCTGATAGTCATATTTCCGTGAATATACATATACATTCAATATATTCTAATAGCGGGTTCTTTACTATGGTGGCGGATTGTGGATTCGCTCTGTCGTGTTGTTGCGTTGCAAAGAGACGCTAACATGCAGGACGCCATTACGACAAAATGGCAGCATGACAGTACGAAAACACGACAATACGACAGCAAGAGAGGAGTAGAGTATAAGGTTTACATCGTGGTGTAAGCTTGTTTTTTTTTATCACGCTGTCGCGTTGTCGCACTGTCGTGTTGGTACAATGTCACCCTGTATTTTGAAGTGCTGTTTTAATGTCACCATTGATGTTTGCAACGCGACAACATGACAATGCAACATTGCTCGCAATCAGCCATCATACTTAACTGCCCACACTGAAATAAGTCGTTTTAAAGACATCGACATAACGACAGGATGTTGTTGAGTAAATTAGAGGTTTATGTCTCTTGAATACAATTTGAGTCAAAGCAGGACATTTTCTACTTGAGGCAGAGCTGTCTCACTGAAACATAAATATTACTGCACTGAGTATGATACCCCACATGATCATATAATTATCACACCGAGCCAACCAGCCCCTATGCTATGCTTTTAATGTCGTTCACAAGACATGAACGCAACAAAATGACTAAAACGAGCACACACACACACACACACACACACACACACACACACACACACACACTCTATCTCTCTCATGGTTATTTCAGGATTATTTTTGTTATCAATTATAGGTTATTTCCTATATGTAACGAAGTGTATGCACCTCGAATTACATTCTATCCGAAAGTTTGCAGACTCCACGATATGAACTCTGATCCGTAAAATAATACTACATGTAACTCCGAATTGATCAGTTCTTAGTCTGGTAGCATATTGTTGAATATGCTTAATGCACAACGAGTCTGCATCGAGTGCTTTAGATAAGACGCGAATATCGTGGCGATCTTCTCAGGTACATGTAAGTTGAACATAAAACGTAACTAAAGACTAAGAGGCCGAAATAGTGGCCTGGCAAACACGATTTTGCCAAACCGCTATAAATGTATATCGACCATCGTGCAAGACGGGCTATAATAGTATGTTGCAATAAGTAGCCCACCAATTTATGAGTACAAAGTTAATACACTATCAAAAACCACCAAATAAATCCAAAGCTATCCAAAATGACTGAAGTTAATCTTCGTGTATTTGAGTACATTTACTTCTTGCCGTTTAGTTATCGTGTGTTTGTTCATTCTCAATGGTGTGAGAACTTAGTAGGTTTATACTTAATCTTTTACTGGCATACTTGTTTATTTACAAAACATTCTTATCGTTGTAAATTAAACTCAAAGACACGATCACGGTGTCGTAGCAATGATAGCAAAACATGTTAGTAAATATTTTTTTAAAATTTAAACTCTATTTGAAATTTTCTCATATGCTGTTCGTTAGATAAAAACGTATCATTTTAACCTTATAGACGCTGTTCTGGTTGGTTTGACCTTGGCACGTAAACCACGTGTAATTCTATGTCTGGCAGTGAACATCCTTTTTGATACGATGCTGTTTAGCTGCGTGAAACAGCTTAATATCCATGCCTTCTTTGTAAACATGTAGAGCGTGTGTTCGTTTAATGGGCTACGTTAATTTGTCTGAAGTAATCAAATGCATGTTTTTCTACGTTAAGACTTGCAAATGAAACCAAAGGATACAGTAAGCCGTAGTATGCATGTACACATGAGCGAAATCACATCAATGTGTTTACAATATTTTCGTTAGCGATGGTAAACACTAAGGTTTTTTTTCTTTGCTTATTGTTCAATAATTTCTAACAAGTATAAAATCATCGATTACAATCATGGAAAGAACGTGCAAGCACACGCACGTACAAGCACGCGCACGAGTACGTAGATACACTTACAGAAGGACCTGGCAAAACGTTAAACTTTTTTTCAGTATAATTCAATAGATCCTGAGTTAATTTGGTTGATTGTTTGTTAAACAAATGTGTTGAAATGACACGTTACCTGTTTGTGACATAACGAAACAGTAATGTAGACGTTAAGTGCAACCTTACTAGATTGCCCACTGCAGAGGAATTGCAGTAGTATATATACATGTATGATCATCTAAGTCACACTGTTTTGGCGCTAAGTCAGCCAGTCCTTGTGTAAGCATATGTGTCAACTACTTGACATTATACTACAGAACTTGTATTTGTTACGTCGCCCTAAGATTTCGAACTTTCGATCACTGAGTCGAGCACACTATCAAAGCCGAGTTATACAACGGTGTAATCGAACGCACGCGATATTCACTACAATATTGTTATATAGAGAAAGGAGATCAATCAAAATGCCGTATTTAATTATGTATTTATACACATACAATAATAACACTTCACCAGGCTCATGATAATGACTTGTTCATAAGTACTCATTGATACAAAACACTTCTGTAGTAGTTCGTGATGTTACCTTTTTAAGTTAATAACAATATTTTTGTTGTTGCTTTTCTGTGTGCGTCCCACGTTCTCTTTTTATTTGCCCATGTTCATAAACTAACGGCTTTTGAATATTATCTTGGTTTTTTTTGTATTTACTCCTTCCTAAAGCAATAAACTTTACATTTTGCAAAGACACATTTCCTCACTAAAAACCTGATTATTGATGCATCATCTCCCCAGTGACAATCTTACTTTGATAAACATCCAAAGATTGCACACTCTTTATTTTAATGTTAAAACAAACACAAAATGCACAAGTACATGCACATGCGTTCGCAGGTGAAGGGGAGGAGAGGGCGATGGATGTTAAACTTAATTCATTTGCAATCAACCATTACCACAAACTATGACCAGATGAATTTTTAAGCAACGTTTTGATATTGTTTTATTACTTGCGGAAACTTTTGATAACTGGTTGTTAAAATATATATTGCGCATCTCACTAACGAAATTTTATTAATAGCTTTATACACAGTGTATTAATAAAATGTGTTTGGGAGGCATACTTTTGTCATATTAGGTACAGTACGTCTTTAAAGGGGTTTCCTTACAGGGACATTACACCCACATACATTTACACGGTACTCTACTCAGTCACATTATACTGAAAGCAAGTAAGCTAGTTATTATGCTATATGTTACATGTCGACCATCAGACTTGAGTTAAAACAACGAAAAAGCAAAAACAACACAACCAGAACAACAACAACGACGACGACCTAAAAAGACAAAGCAGTACAGTTGTACTCAGCTCAATATATAAACTACAGTGTTTATCACTTCCTTATCATGTATGGTGAACACTCTTATCTGCTGAGTGAAAGAGAAAAAAAACCCCTAAAATCTGGTCTGAATGGACCAGGCAAACCAATCAGAGTTAGTGATGATATCGTTGAGATAATACAAAGACTGCATATTGATAATAAAACAGCATGGAAAACACCCGTATGAGCGATACCTGCCAGACAATACAAACAGGTCTTCTTCTGAATTGATCACAAACGGTCAACTGTGATCAAATGCATTTATACCTGGGAAGCATGAATCGGAATGAAAATGGTCAAATACACAATGGGAATTTTTAAGACACATGTTGGGAGGGGCTAATTTAAGTTTCCTAGTTTGACTATCTATGATCGTCAAATTAAGTATGCAACATTGATTATTACACGACGTATTACCGGTTACGCTGTGTAGTCTACCAAGGTTTGAAGGAAAGCCCTGAACAAAAGTACAACATAATGAACATCTCCTAAACTATTTGATAAATGAACACGATAAGATCCACTGCTGGGAGATAATTTTGGTTTATTTATAGTAATTATCATGTAATGTGTTATGTTAAAGTGGATTGTATATGACCGACGCGGCATAGCGTTTTTCTTGCATTCTTCTAATGCGCAGCTGGGAAGCATGTGCGATTGTGTTATCGAACTTTATCGGGTGTTTAAGCGGAATGAGATGGAGGAGGTCGCCGATTTTCCAAGTTATGTAATTCTGGAACAGTTTTATGGCAATTAAAATGATATTAGGGATTGAGGACTTCGTACGTTACGCTATTTATTCTCCACAAAGTGGTTGATATCGGTGTTTGCATCGCCATGGCAGCGTTATCAAGCTCCTGTAATAGATAGAATAAGAAAAACGGCGGAACTTGTATGCTAATTCATACTTTCAATCTGAAATGTAAGCTGGTAACATTAACTCAGTTCCTCGCTGAAGTAAACAGGTAACTTACTTATCAATGTCGCGGCATCTAGATTCAGCTATACGGTAGAGTTAATTTGTTAATTCGTTCATTTTGAAGCCGTCTCCTTTTCAGTAGGCATGCAATAGTGATAAATAATTGAACACAAATGTCGTGCGTAAGAGATAACCTGAAACAAAAGCTAGTAAATACCTATTACAGAAAGCAGTTGTGTTGCTGTTGCAAAGGGCTCCCTGGTTCTGTGTCATTGCTCCGGCAGTTTAATTTCAATTTAATGAACAGCATCGTTTACTTATAAGCTAACTTATATTAGTATGATAATATATCGAAACCGTAAACTTCATTTATCAAAATAGTAATCTAAGCGAGAAGTTAATGTATTCTGGCGAGAAGTTGACATATCCTTTCGGGAAAATTGTCTGGCTGGAAAGACGATTTATCCTTCTTACGTTTAATATACTTGGATACTTAGAAAAATTGTATAGCCGATAAAGAATGGAAGAAAAACGAGGAACACAATACAGTGATGTCTTCATCCACGTGATGGCAAAGCTCCAAAGATTTATAAACCAGTTATTTAATAGTAAAATAAAGTCCCTAAAAAGGGTTCATGTTCAATGAATTTTGAGTGTTCTTGTTATCTTTATCAATCATACATGTAAGTTATCATTAAAGCTGGACACTACCATAGTCGTGTTGCCGTAACTGAAACTGTGTCATATGCGTGTTATACTATTGCAGTGTTGTAATGTCGTATTATCGTAAACCAGTGCGGTGGCCCAGTGGTTAGGGCGATCGCTTCGTGCTTGCAGACTTGTGCTTGACTCCCAAGACTCGGGATCGAATCCCGGTCGCGTCAAAACCTAAGGCGTTAAAAGTAGACAATCTCCTCGCTCCCTGCTAAGCACTCAGCATTACTGGGTAGGAGGAGGACTGGTTGGCTCGGTGTCAGGATAATGTGACCGATTCAAGTATCATGTCACTGTGTCTGCGGCGTGATATTTCAATAAGACAGCTCTATAAAATTCGCAATACGTGCGCACTTTCACAAGCAGGTACATTTACTGTCTCGATCTGAGCTATGAATGAATTAAAGAGACGCTAAACCCAAACGAACAAACAAACAAACAAGTATTACTGTAAACTTGAATTCGCTCTTCGTTTTTGGCTTCGTATTGTCCTGATGTCCGCTCTGGCCATAAAGTGAATAACGACGACATGACATAGACCATTACAGGTTATCAAGTGTTTCAATTTAATAAACTAGAGAAAAACGAAATATGTAAATTCGTGTATGCCTACGCATTCATAAAGTCAACACAACAAAGAAGAAGATTTGCCGACATAACTTGTCCTTGTAGTTATTGGTACGCGTAATAATATAATGATAAAATAACAGAATGGAAATTGAATACCAAAACATCCGTATTTAGGTTTGCTGTGCTCCTTTTACGAATGGACGGACCGAGACCACATCGACGTTAATGTGAATCCTGAATTAAACAGAATATTCCGATACCCAGTCAGCCTGTCTTTGTGCTCAATTTTTAATACCGATCGGTCAGTCGAGAAAGCCGCAATATTACCTTATTCAAAGCTCAGACTTGTACCGACTATTGGATTCGAACCCAAGTTCTACAAATTAATAAATAATTATACTGCAGCACCGACGGGCATAGTGGAGACAAAACTGCAAGGGGAAACCTACCCTGAAGGTCAAACAAATCATGAAATTTTCTCGTTCTTCCAGATAACGTAAATATTAAGTAATCCCACACTGATTTACAGCCTGAATCATGAGTAGTCTACAGTGCTGAAGAACGTTAGAATATTTCAATAAGTAGACACAGCTCTCCATATAATGTAACCATTATCATCAATGATGTATTGTGAATATAGATAATCCTTTCATCTCAACGTCCCACGTCTTCACTATACAAGTGGACTAGCGGCGATTGTGGCGCTTTGTAATCAAAGTAAGGACGTGTCCGCGATGGTTTGTCTGCAATATTTCTTGTGTGGTCCGATGGGGAATTTAAACTTCAAATACTGTTGAGACGATCATTAGTGACTTTATTAAATATTTTGCTATCATGTATTTTTTTAGATCGACGCACCTAAAACAGTGTTCCGATCGCACTGTGTAGTTCGTCGTTAAATAGTGTAAAATATCACGGTGGTTTAACCGTATATTTTCAAATATATTGAATTTGTATATGGTAACACATACATTATCAATCACCTCAAAGTTAAGTTAACCTATATACATATTTGTAGAAATTGCGAATACAATACTATATAACATTGTGTGGTACGTTCTGTCCATTAATTTAAAGGATTTGCCATTGAGCTTTTCAAACATAACTAATTCACAAAGTAGCCCGAGTTGTCTTAATAGAGGCCATTTACCGTAATCACTTTCTATTGTGAAGGCCAATAAAGTTATACGTGAATAAACCGCAATTAGCATTGCACTGTGATTAGAATATTTATCCTTTGTTGCGTTTTAAAAGATCTGACTTCATTTAGCAACTCCCGTCATCCTGATTTCCCTCTGTTGGTCAATATACTGCAATTAAACGATTCTAAGTCAAGTTACAATCATTTCATTTATCTGCGTCATCAATGACCTATATGTATAATTTCATAGTATAGTATGATAATTAGTATGTCAGCGCTATAAAGTTGTCGTTGTTTGCACTCCTTCGTTAACAGTTATACAATTATTTACATTCACTATTTGCGTAAAAGTGATGTTTGAATCAAACATATTATATTTGCTGATCGTTTATCCATAGAGGCTTTGTTGGAAATACATACAACATGTATTTTTGTTTCGGTTCCTTGCTGAGTTCCACCAGTGCATTGAAATAAAGACAGTTAAACATTAATACCAAAAGTCAATTGATGTCATGTTTATTAAGAGTACATGTATCAGCTACTCGAATACAAGTTCGTTTACATAATACGTGCAATGCCAGACAGCAAAGTTGTACCGAACCAAATCAGTAAGATATAAAAAGAACGAAACGAAAGACCTGACTTTTTCTACTACCGAGTTCAGTTTCTCTGTCTCTGAATCATTGAGTATATCGCGTTTCAATTTGCTTTGTTGTAAGCGTAATGAGCTTGCGAATATTACTTGACGGTATTTCACTAGTCAGTAATTTGCGTCTCATAACATTGAACTAACTGTGTGCGTCATTTTATTATGCGCGGGTGTAATCTAAGTTATTTTAATCATCAAAATAAGTAATTGCTAATGCTCCGTACCTATCTCTGCTAAGCGCTTTCATCGCCATTAACATTCGTATTTTCGAATCTTAACTTCCGTGGTATCTAATGTAATGGACTATGTTGTTGGCTCCTACAATATTGGTCTATTTTTGCAAAAGCTTTTAGAGAAATGAATTTCGTTTCATTTAGGAATACTTTTGATCGCATTGATTTGTACGAACTACTTACAGACAGTAACACGAACCAATCAATACATTCTTTATATCATTTCCTCTTAGTACTGATTTTTGTTTGGCCGATCATTTTTGAGTTGTCGTCTGTGCGCAATGACTGTTCGGAAGAGCATTCACCTCATGCTGCTTGAAAGAGGAAGGTACATTTGGTACGATATCAACGAAACCTTTTATTTTATTCTTAAAGTAAACTCTCCTAATGTTTTCTAGATGGAATGCTAGTATTAGAGAAAACCCGAATTAGACTCGTTCGGAAATCAATAAAACTACAATAACTTCAAACCGATGTTCTATTGCTACAATGTAGGATCACGATAACGACGGTGCAGTCGGAAATTGATAGACAACCCAGGACAAGCGCCAACACATCCGTCATAAACGGATGCTCAACAATAATTAGGGTGTAAATGACTTAGATTAATACTTTCCGAGAAATCAATGTTATTGAACACTAACATTGAAAGATGACTCGAACAGAAATAACTTGTGTGTAATGAACATGACGTCAGACACTAGAAAACAACATTGAATTGACGAGATTGCTTGTGATAGTATAAAACTGAATAGACGGAATAACAAGACAGTTAACATGTTTTACTATAACATTATATCCAGAAAATAATGGTAAAGTTTGTCGTTGACGGATTTATCTGGTGCAAAGTTAAGCTAGAATGTCAGACGTGTTGCTTAAATTTTCTTTGACAACTGTTACACTGTAAAAACAAGTGTTAATGAGTAACGCGTTCAAGTGTTAAAATCTAAACACTGATGTTAAAAATCCCCAACTTTGGCGTTCAAAGAAGGTGCTATGCTTAAAATATTTTTCTTACAACGCGTTAAAGTGTTAAAGTGGTTAAATTCATATTTCTATTC
>JAUMGZ010185004.1:0-13678 GCA_032359645.1 Pododesmus macrochisma
GTTCGCGACGGGGTAATTCACACAGAGTTTTGGTTCCTTCCTCTTATAAATATCACATTTATCGGAGGCATGATTCATGATCAGGTTGCATTTTTTGTATTTGTTTAATAATTTTAGATATAATCCTCGGCTATTGACAAAGTCATGGTTGTGAGAATAGGTCATATTTTCTAACATAACGTTTAAGGTATTTGCTAAGTCTTATTTCACCTTCCTACCATCGGTTTCCTTTATCTGGGTCAATGCCTATTCTAAAGTTATTTTCGCCGTTTATGACGGTTTACTCGTAATGTGATTTCAACTTGGACGAAGTCCTCTCACACTGAGATTATGATGTTTGTATTTTGACACTTTATATTAGTTTCCCGTTTAATGTTGCAAATATATATAGAAGTTATTTCAAATTACCCGCACAAAAGTTGATCAACAAAGAAAGCAATTCTCAGTTTGTTCAATACAATTTGGTTCTATTTTCAGGAGGTCGGGGATTCTACATAGGTCTCAAGTATGACAAAAGTCAAGGTAGTTGGATATGGGACTCCGGAGAACGTCTAGACACGAGTCTACCTTGGGCATCTGTGTATAGAAACATTCACCACGAAGACTGCTGTGTTATATGGAATTCAGGTTATCTTGATGACTTCCCTTGTGATTTGGTTAATCATAATGTCGCTTTTGCGTTAATGTGTGAAGAATTGTAGAATTTACTTGTGTATGTATTTTGTATTATAAATATGTAAGAGAATAAACAAGGCTCAATTTATCTATATTTTCCTTAAATAGTGTCGTCGAGGTATGGAATGGTGCCATAGCTGAAAGCAATACTTTTTTTAGTACATAACGCATTACAATATATACTTTGATAAGCAACTGAAACTTTAATGAATTATTTAACGACATATTGATTCAAAACAACTTTAAAACCTAATAAAAACGCACCTTTATTATCAATATATTATAATTAAATTATTTAATTAATTCAAATGTCTCGGTCAATGCTTTATTTTGCAGCTAAAAGTTCGGATGTCCTATCAAAGTGTAGCTATATCTGGTCATGTTTGCATTTCTAACTATCTTTTGCTACTTAAAGCACCATACACTATATTGCAAACCAAATGTTGTTCATATATGAATGTTATCACTTTTTCTGCTCTCTTGTGCATTAAACGTCATATATTTTTGCGCCAAAATATGTTGTCAAAATATTTCACCTATCTTTTAGGGTGGGTGGGTGGGGTGAGGGGGGGGGGTAGACAGGTAATGCTCACTTTTCTGTACGGACACAAATCCTAATCTTTAATATTTATTCAACTTAACAATTTGCCATCACATCAAACATCACATATTTGCAGCTTTTAACTTTTAAACGATGTTGATCGGTGTCATGCCAATTGCGCTATGAGCTGGTAATGAAAAGATGAGCTAGGTATAGGATGCGACAGGGTGGGTATGATTTCACGTGTTCGCATTGGAACTTTCACAATTTTTCATATGCAGCATTCAATGATGTCTGGATCTGGGGACTTGTCGTTTTATAAACTTAAGAAATACATTCAATTCTTCATCTTAAACAATGAGTTCTGAAAATATGAACTTAAAATTATATTAATTTTCCACCTTGGCAGCAAATTCAACATAACTTCACTGCGAAGATAAAAGTAAATGTTAATAAAGAAATATTTATTATTATTTCATGATAACAAGAACAATTTATTCAAGATAAGAAGAATAAAAATAATAAAAATGAAATATCTGAATTTAAAGTCGAACTGTCAAAAACAGTTTGTGTATGACTTCGAAAACAACGGGATGTTAAGTGAACGTAATATGTTTGACAAATATCGAAAGTACCCGATACTATTGTGTTAGCCAATGAAGATCTCAGAATAAGTCACGTTATGTACTACAAACATTTACGTTACTTAAACTTCTATCTAAACTATTACAGTTACTAGTCCATGGGGGCCAAAAGCTGTCCGTTGTCTGTCATCCGTCGTTAATTTTCCACTCTTGTTTTTTTAAATGTTCCTCCAAAATCAATACACTGTACATCAATCACAGCAATTCGTATTTGTTCAAATGATGGGATCAGTCGCAGAGAGCGCCCTGTGAGTCTTAAATGATGAAACCTTTTACAAAATACCTAAACTCTAATTATATTAAACAAGAAGATCCCACATTTCATGCTTTCATTTGTATTACTTTTCATGCAGGGAAATCAAGCAACTTCTGAAATACGTTACTTTTACAACTTTTAATTTCAATAGTAAACGTAGAATATCGAATGTTAAAGATTCAATTTTATGGTGAGGATAATGATGAACCTTATTCAAAATTGCAGTCTGAAACACGCCGCCAATATTGATAAAGAAAATATTCATAATAGTAAAGATCCAATATTCTGTATGAGAAACCCTCGTCTGGGTCTAGCTTTGAATCAACCGTCATCAATGGACGCTCAAGAGAAAATGAATTTATGAATTTAGAATAGACAAGACCCCGATAAATCAAAAGCTCTTAAATTGAAGGAGGGGTGGGATGTAAAAGTCACGATGGTAATGAAGGACAACATCACATCCAACATTACAGTAAAATTGTTATGCCAAAACTTTAGATGTGCGCGCAGTACAACTAGGATTCTTTACGTATTTCTCTGAACACTTATTTCGGACAATTCAGTCCTCATCAGCAAAGGTGATGTTTTAATATATATACATAATTTAATATTATCAAAAGACATTTAGACGGACGGACTGACTTGCTTGTCCTAATGAAAAAACCGAAATATCCATCGAACGCAAGAATGAGTACAGACAAGAATCCATAACTCAGTACTGATAGAACGTTCTTACCCGGGAATAAATGACGAAGTGCTTCACACACAACATTGACTCCTTAAGAAAGGTTCAATATAACACATAATTGGAAGCAACACGCTACTAGGGGACGGTTACTCTCGGGGCATCCAGATGATAAACTACAACATAGCAGACTGAAACAAAAATTATAACTAACCGAAAAAATGTACCGACCCCATAATCAAAAATAGGAAATACAAATCAATTAATAAGTATACAAACCTTGGGGAACTGCCGTTTGCTTCTTAGCTTTGATTATATAGGTCTTGTCTATTCCTTCTAGCTCGGTTTCTTAGATGTAGAACATTTGCTTCGTGATTAGGTAGGCGGGGTTCGAATGAAGGCTGCGTTAAACCTAAGGCGTTACAATAAGATAAACTTCTCACTCCCTGCCTAGTACTCAACGTCTTTATGTAGGAGTGCGACAGTATGACTCGGTGTCGGAATAATTTGACATATGTATGTACTGCGTGATATTTCAGTGAGATGAGCTCAGGAACATTCAACTCAAATAAAACAGATACACATACTTGTTTATTTTAAATTTATCTTCGATTCGTTGGCTCGACATCATCTTTAAATGTCAATGTGGTTGTTCTGACCTGCAGAAAATCACCTGGATGTCTAAACTTCATAGAGTGAATGTCATCAAAAATGCCGTTATACAACGGTGTCCGTTGTTGACTCCATACATTATTGTGGACCGTATGTGAAAGACTTGCAAAATGTTGCAGTGTACTTTGTTGTGTAAGTTTTGGGTGCAACCATGCAGTAGTGTTTCAGCATACTCTAATCGAAGTTTATCGATCCATTGTGATTTATTTCCTTAACATTGGGCCTCCAGTGCAGCGCCTCCTTCTAAGGAAGTGTCGATTTGTTTCTAAACTATAACGTCATCGTTGCTGATGAGAACTGGGTTGTTCGAAAAACGTGTCCAGAGGAATACGTTTAAAAATTCCTGATTTGACTACGCGCACATTTAAATTTTGGCAAGACAATTTTGTATTATTGTTGGGGTATGATTTGTGTTTATCATTTCCTTCGTGCATTTTTTATCACCGCTTCCCCTTTTGGATCTGTAGCTTTGATTTGCTGAGGTCTTGTCTTGTCTTGTCTTTCCAAAATTAAATCTCCTCTTGCTTTCTTTAATGACGGCAGCTTCGAGCAAGATATGGGGTTCGGGACGGGTTGTCTTACACAGAGTTTTGGTTCCTTCCTCTTATTAATTACATATTTATCGGAGGCATGATTCAGATTGCATTTTTGTATTCTTATCACTTGAGTGGCTGCCTTTGCAGGTGGCCTAGCCCCGAGTGTAGCCATAGCCCATTAGCATTTGCTTCCGAACACATGTTATACTGAATTTTTGCACCCCGATGGGTCATTGCTGTGTGTGAGGCACGCCGTCATTCATTCCCGATTCATTAAGTTCTGCCAGCTATTTTTGAGTTTCGGACCTAAGAAGATACAGTTTCATACTAACCTCTATTCTAAATTGCTGTGTTTGAAGCATATTTTGGCTTTATAAGGTCACCTGAGCCGAAGGCTAAAGTGACCTATTGCAATCTATCTTCGTTCGTCTTCGTGCGTGGTCCGTTAACAATTGAACATTTTAAACTTCTTCTCAAGAACCACTGAACCCATTGACTTCAAACGTGGTGGAAATGTTTATTAGGAAGTCCTGACCAAGTGTTATTGTTTTTCGGTCCGATCCGAAAACCAAGATGGTCGTCATGGCCTCTGATTGGCTGAGAGATTTTCAACTTCTTCTCAAGAACCACTGAACAAATTGACTACAAACTTAGGGAAATGTTCATTAGGAGGTCCTGACCAAGTGTTGTTGTTTTTTGGGCCGTTCCGAAAACCAAGATGGCCGCAATGGCCTCTGATTGGCTGAGACATTTTCGACTTCTTCTAAAGAACCGCTTTATCAATTGACTACAAACTTAGTGGAAATGTTCATTAGGAGATCCTGACATAGTGTTGTTTGTTTGGACGATCCACAAACAAGATAGTCGCAATGGCCTCTGATTGGCTGATACATTTTCAACTTCTTCTTAAGAACCACTGAACCCATTGACTTCACACTTGGTAGAAATGTTCCTTAGGAGGTCCTGACCAAGTGTTTCGGGCCGAACCAAAAACTAAGATGGCTGTCATGGCCTCTGATTGGCTGATATATTTTATACTTTTTCTCAAGTACCGCTGAAACATTTTACTTAAAACATGATAGAAATGTTCCTTTAAAGGTCCTTAGAAAGTTGTTGTTTTCGAGCCGATCTGAAAACCCAAGATGGCCGCGATTGCCTCTGATTGGCTGAGACATTTTCAACTTCTTCTCAAGAACAGCTGAACCAATTAACTTCAAACTTCTGACAAAGTATTGTTGTTTTTTGGGCTGATAAAAAAACCGAGATTGCCGCCTTGGGCTCTGATTGGCCGAGACATAGGACACAATTTTGACAAAATCATTATTTCTTGCTTTCAACAACATCTTCCTAACTGCTGGACAGATTGTTTAGTCATATAATAATAGCTTAACTGTCAAGGTGAATGTTTAGGCTCTATTGGTCTTTTGTTATTCAAAATGCATTTGACCTATATTTATGAACTCAGGTGACCGTTAATGCCCATTGGGCCTCTTGTGCTTACTTAACGTGGAAATCTTAGGATAAGAAAATAAAAGGACTTATCTACACAAATATTAAAACAAAATTATTACCATATGCAGATGATACTCAATTAGCACTAGACAAAGATAGTATCAATAAAGCACTAAAAACTCTTAATAACTCTTCTGTAATTAGTGGACTAAAAATTAATTATCATAAATCTGAATTAGTACCATTGAGTAGCGCATGAATGCAAATATACGAACATATTTTTACTCCAGGAAAATCACAACAGACAAAATCAAAGTTCTTCGAATAAATATATCGACAAAAAAGAATTACAAATTTTTCAGAGAACTCAATTTTAAAACAAAAATAGAAAAATAAAGAGTATAATTGAATCATGGGGCAAACGAAATCTAAACACTATCTGGTAAAGTATCAGTAATAAAAAACTTAAATTATACTACAATTTACATATCGTTTTGCTGTGTTACCTATGCCGGAAGAAACAATAATGAAACAAATAGAAAAATATATAAATAGTTTTTTATGGAGTAATAAACCACCAAACATTAAGCATAGTTATGTTAAGGAGGTTTAAACCACACAGATGTCCTTTTACACGTAAAAGATGTGCAATTTCAATGGGTCAATAAACTTCAAAACAGTGCAAACAATTCAACATTGAAAGACCTAGTAACAAAAACATACGAGATATTAGAATTAAACAATATATGGATAGGAAATATGCATCCAAATGATACTAACATTTAAATACTAAATCAAAATTTTGGCAAGAGGTATTATATTTTTATTCACAAATCCACTTTGACCTAAATAAACCGCTAAACAAGCATTCTGTTATTTGGTTAAATTCCAAAATTAAAATAAATAATAAATGTGTTTATTACGAGGAATACAGCAAAGTTGGTATCTGTACAATACAAGATTTACTAAAAAATAATAGTATGTTTTTGTCGTATAATGAATTGAAAAATAAATGGAGCATAAAAACAAACTATCTAAAATATCATAGTCTAATTTCAGCGATAAAACAATATCATGATTACGTATCAGTTTCAAAGAAAGGGGACACCATAAACGAAGACGTCTGTAGATCTTTAGTGGATCTTACAAAATATGTATATGGTAAATATATTGAAAACGATAAAAACCTTAAACCCAATAATAGACAACATGAAACAAAATGGAAATTAGAAACAAACTTTCAAAATATTGATTGGGAAATGGTTTATGGAATAATTTATCTTATCACAATTGACAAAAAATTAAGAGAATTTCAATACAAATTATTATACAGTATACTACCAACAAATAAGTTGCTTTTTAAGATGAAAATTAAACCATCTCTTATATGTGATATGTGCAAAGCTACCGAAGACAGCATAATACACTATCTTTTTAAATGTTCAGAAGTACAACCGTTTTAGAGAACAGCAGAGACTTGGCTTTATAAGAAATTTAATATAAATAACAAATTAACAAAACCACTAATTGTTTTTAACAACTACCGTGTAAATAAATGTACATTTTATAATTTCATCATACTTTTTGCAAAATACTATGTTCAATGTTGTAAATATGATAAAATAATTGCAGTAATAGAGTAAATAAGTAGTTCCTTCTTTTTTCTTTGTCTTTTTTTTATTACACAATATAATATATTTAATCCAATATTTATTCACAGCTAAGAAGAAAACATATTTCATACAAAAATACAATGTTTAAGTCTATGTACGTGTTCGAGTCTTATAAGATGAGCTGCTCCATCTATGTCGGTCAGTATGCAGTTGGAAAGGATTGACAGAAAGCATAAAATGACTTAGGTCATGTGAAATGTTACATGTACTATTTTCATGGAAGATTATGGAAAGCAGCATATCTTAGAAATTGGTAGATGGAGTAGCCCGTCAAACAAGATAAAAACAAGAAAATATATCTTTCAGTGATTTGAATATACTTGAAGTTTAAAAAAATATCGGTGAATATATGACTTGCAGACAAATTTTCAAAACATATTTATATATTTATGATAACATTTTATACATATATAAACATAATATGAATTATTTTTATAATAACTAAAATAATTGATAATAACTTTATAACTATCTTTATAAAAAAAATACATTATTATAATACTAAAAGTAAAATAATAGTTCACTTTTTATGATTATGATATTGAATAGCCCAAAAATTATTTTCACTTTGATAGTATCCCTTTTTGTGCATATGTGTGATGGTAAATATAGCAAGAAATTTTATTATTATTATTATTATTATTATAATTATTATTCTAGATGCCAATATAGAGATTGATAACTGTATTTCTGTCGTGAGAAATGTACTGTTAAACATTTAGAGTAAAATATAGTATGTAAGAATGTCTTCTGTCTTAATTGTATGTAAAGGTATAAAATGTATTGTATATGTATTGCAGTGTGTTGTAATGTTGTACTGTTGTATTAAGTTAAAGTAAAATTGCAAGGTATTACACACAGTTTTATATTGTATTGTACTAACTATATTGTAGTGTACTGTATTGTATTATATTGAAAAAAAAATAAAAAAATAAAAAAATATTTAATCATATATTTATTATAACGTCGCCTTTGCTGATGAGAACTGATTTGTTCAAACACGTGTCCAGAGGTATACATTTTTTAAAAATTCCTGTTTTGACTACGCGCACATTTTAAATTTTGGCAAGACAGTTTTGTATTATTATTAAGAATGATTTCACATTTATCGGAGGCATGATTCAGGTTGCATTTTTTGTATTTTTGTACATAATAACCATCGTGAATTTTTTGTCACCGTTTTTCCCTTTGGCTCTGTAGCCTTGATTTGCTGAAGTCTTGTCTATTCAAAATTCATTCTTCTCTTGCGTCTATTAATGACGGCAGCTTCGACTAAGATCTGGGGTTCGGGACAGGCTGTCTCACACAGAGTTTTGGCTCCTTTCTCTTATAAATATCATGTTTATCGGAGGCATGATTCAGATTGCATTTTTGTGTTTGCATTGTCTGCAGCATATATATCTTGTTAACAATTTACTTGATTTACTGTCATTTATAAATTACTGTTTGTCCTTTATAATAACACATTGTTGTCATTACTGCGTATTGATACATAAAAAAACAATAGTCAATTGACGGAACTACATATGCATATTCTACACTTGTTTGGTAAATATGTAAAGTAGTAAATAAGAAAAACCAAGACGATATTCAAAAGTCATGGTCAAATAAATTAAAAACATGGAACGCACACACAGAACAATCAAGGCTCTTTAAACAATCACGTTACTTATGGATATATTATAGCAGTTTTTCAGTTCATCAGGGCCAAATTATGTCCGTTGTCTGTCACCCGTAGTTAATTGTTCACTCTTTTTTCACTTTTTCTCCAAAGCCAATAAACCGATAGCAACAACATCTGGAAGGAAAATCTTTTGGAAAAGAGGTTTCAAGTGTTCAAGTTATGGGACTCGTGGAAGCGAGTGCCGTATGGGAATTCATTGATAGATATTTTGATGGAATTTCTAAAATCTAATTACAATAATTTTATATAACAATATGACCTAGAATTTCATGCTTTCATTTGTTGTAACATTGGGAAATTAAGCAGTTACGGCAATACGTTTCTTATAGAGCATCCATCAAACTTTCAATATGTAACGTTGAAAGTCGAATGCTTTTACATTTAAATGTTATGGTTAAGATAATGATGGACCTAAACCATTCTTTATAAACGCTTAAGAGCTTGTTCATGTAACTTTGGTACACAGAATAAAAATCACTACCGAAAAAATAATGTTGCATATAGATTTGCACCAAAGTTTCGGGGCTCAGAATATGACTTTAAGCTTGTTGTAGCTACTAAATATATAAGTAAATAAGTAAATCGAAAAACCAAGACGATATTCTAAGAAACATCGTTAAGGGCAACGGGTGGATAGAGCATGCCATATGTTGTTACGCTTGAAGAATATATTAAGGAAAGTATGATCGAATAGTATGTATTTTGTTAAATTGAGATACGGGTCAAGGGGCACCCGATGTTTGCGGTTAGTTGTGGAGATGATTTACAGCGCCATGAAGTGTATTTATTACATTTTTGAATGTATGTTTGTGCTTAAGACTTCTAGTCTCATGCAGGAAGTGGGAAGGTTGAGGCCTCATTAACCGGTTTAACCACACCGCCTGATTTCGTGCTGGGTGATCGTCCTAAGTCGATCCGCATGGATTACTAGTCTTGATGTTTTGTTGTCAATTCAATTAATTACATTCCGGTGTTTCATTGTTTGACGCAGTTATTGTTTGTTTGTCAATGCCTCTCGTTCTGTTGATACTATTCATACTGTTGTCTAGTACTTAATTAAGCTACCTTGCACATCACTTCAGGCCCCTGAAAATAGGTCTGTCTGTTTTAGGTACTGTTGAATGAACACAACGATGACGGCAATCCCCTAGTTACACAAGTATAATAAGGATCCTTAATTCAGACTTTCAAAGTATTTTTCTTGGAAGCAGAATTTCATACTAATTATTGATTTTGTGGAGGAATACGCAAGGAAGTGGGCAAACCGAAAAAATGTTAAGGAGGCCACACTTTCAGAATGGGTAAAGGCTTTCAAGTCTTTGCTTAGAAATGTCGAATATATATGCTGCATGGAACAATGAATACAACAGTAAAGTCAGTCCTAAACAATCCAAAGTCTTTGCGATCCATGCGAAATATGTTGTTGTTCCAGCGGATAAAGCTTCGAATAATATCGTCATTATTTGTAAGAAATACTATTTCCAATGGTTGTCTAAGGGACTTTGCTTCGATTTGGCATATGGTAATCCTCCTTACATACACTCAACATTGAGCAAAGATGAGATACTTGCTAATCAAAAGTCTATTGTTTCTTCCTTTGGCATATTGTTAAAGGAGGACAACTTTGATCTTCCTGCTCTGTATTGGATTCCCAAAAATGTATACAAATAAAGGTATATTGCTGGGCCTTCAAGATGCTCCATCAAACCTCTTTCTTGATTTCTTGCGAATATACTCGCAAACATGAAAGATGGTCTACAGTCATATTGCGATGTCGCATATTCACGTAGTGTAGTGAATCAGATGCGGATACTCAAAAACTCAAAATACCTCAATGAGAGTCTAACATCACAATCTCTATCATCCATTAGAACATACAACTTCTCAACACTATACACTACTATTCGGTCTGCTAAGTTAAAATTTAGATTCAAAGATATCGTATGTCATGCTTTAATGGATAATCGCAATCGCAGGTATACAAACATTATAGGTAAGGGCAAGACTGCAAACCTTGTCAAAGGCGATTCGGACGCAAAACAAAAATACATTGAAGACAATGATGTTAGAATGCTGAACTTTCTTACCGACAACATATTTGTTGAATTTGGAGGCCAGGTTTTCCACCAGACTATTGGGATTCCCATGGTGACCAACCGCTATTATCGGACCTATTTCTTTATTCGTATGAGGTAGAATTTGTCTAAAAGCTACTCACAAACGTGACGACTTCAGTTTTCCCATAGTCAACTTCTCATTCTCAGACAGCAACACCTCACCTGCTTATGGAGTTTACGTGTCACAGCTATTTCGATAGTCAAGAGCTTTTTATCACTTTGTCACTAGAAGATTGATGTTGATATCCAAGCTTGTGAGGCAGGGTAACACACTACCTAGACTTCTGTCTGCATTTAGAAAGTTTTATGGCCGCCATCAAGATACAGTAGAGATATTTGGCAAGCCTGTCTGTAATATAATTATGATTTCAATCCCTACGTCATAGTCTGAGTTCTTAACTCCCAGTCATATATTTGGCTTCATACTTACCTGTATTATAAATTTCTGTGAAAGACATTTCGGCTTCCATATTTCTGCAACCCCTTTCTTAATTGTAAGTAAATCAGTCAGTCCGTTCGTCCGTCTATCTTTGATTATATAAAATTATATAATTTAATATAATATGTAGAATGCGGTCACGGGGGTTGGGGTTTACTCATCGTCGCACTATCTTAACCGCTCTGCTTTCATGATAATGTTGCTGCTTCTATTCCTATTCTGTAACCGGTATCCTTTGCTCTTTCGTCACCATAGTTGCGACATATTCTTATTGTGACACATACGTCTTTTTCCTTCCCTGTGCTCGACATTATCGCGGTAGGGAAGTCTGCGCGTCTCAATGACTTCGAGAGCTATGCTGTCGGGAACTTGTGTTCCTGTTAGGGTCACCCAAGTTAAAAAGGTTGAAAGGTAGAGACCAGACAAAGATCGGCACCTCCTTTGGAGGGGACGCTAAGCTGGCGGTCCCGTGTACGGGGATTTTTAACCCCCTGGCACGATAAAGATCCCCATGTAAAGTTCGATAAGAGTAGGCGGAAACGCCGTTGCATGGGCTCAACTTTCTTTCTGAACTATCTCTATTCCTTTCGTTTCCCATTCCTATCACCGCTTCTCTTCCTGTCCTATCTATTTGTTTTTTCTCCTTTGGTCTTTTGTCACAATATCGATGAAATATTCTGGACGTGACGTTAACCCCTAATAAAAACAAAAACAAACAAATTGATGCGGATCAATTATAGAACTCAATGGCTTTCACAAATGTATTGCAGTCTGATCGGTTCTTTTTAAAATCATTGGGCTTAGTATGTTCATATTTGACCGCCATCTTGGTTTTATTGATTGTACAGGTTGGTATTCTTCTTTATATGACATTGACATTTTTATGCTCCTATAATTTGATAACAATATAATTCGTAATTTATCACAAAGAGCCCAGAATGAAATTAAACACCAGCATCGAATGACCAGCCTCTATTTGAAATCTTCCAAAAAAATGACAGTATTAGACCTAAGTATACCTTTTTGATTTAGCTTTATGATAAGCATACCGGCTGCAATTTCCTCGTTTAAACTGAAACGTTTCGACTTTACCTGCTTATGCGTTCAAACTTATTCGACGTTGTTCTCAAAGTTATTCTCAACTTGACACAAAAAAACTTGTAGTCAATGTTTCTTGTACCCTATATTCTCAATATAATCGTTATGCGATTATTCAATGGAATGGTCAGTCTGCTAAGATGAGTCTTTAGTCGCTCTATGTACATATCCATTTAATTTTTCTGTTACGTTTAGTCTGTTTGCTTTATATTTTCCTTAAGGAATTGTAAATGCTTGTTTCACCGTAGACAACAACATGCTAGATCCTTTGCTATGCTGCGAAACCAATCCAAAAAATGAATTAAAATCGGTGTAATGTAAAAGTAAATTGTTTGCAAGCTATACGATGACTATTGAGGACGCAGTAAAAAGTGCATTAAGTTCAGCAATAAACATAAATAAACATCAGCCATTTTGAGCTTTAACAAACACACACACAGTTTTGAGACGAGCAGATGGTAAATGACAGCATGTTAGTGCCTTTTTGCTGTTTTTAATATGATGCCATGTCTCGATTCACATAAAACTGAAATGAACATTTACAAAATGTCTGAATTGCAAGAATTTTTATATCATAAATAATACTTTGTCTGGATGTGTTTGATCGTTCTGTAATGGGATTTTGTAGGAGCATGCTTTGAAATTTAAAAAAAAAATATAGAACAAGAAACAGATTGATTAATATTTAAAAAACGCATAGTCTGAAAGTCTTCTTCAATGTAGGCAATGCGAAAAGTGCATATTATGCACATTCAAACAGATGTATGGATTGTATTGCCATGAGTGACCTTCGAAGGCTGTTTCCAAATCAGTAGTTTTATATTCGAGATGTAGTATACCTGGAGAAAAATCAGAACTTCGGATTGTTGATTTCATACAGATAGAATAATTGCATTCAATGACAAGTGCTACTGCATTGCCGTTAACCCCAGTAGACTTAGTCTGGTTAAACGCGAGGATATAAAGGATGCTAGCACACCAAAAGGCACTCTTCTTACATTTGATTATGTCACCGGCAAGTGTATTGACAGAGACTTTTCTCATACAAATCCCGTCCGTCCGCAGTCCGTCCGTCCGTCGTAAACATTTCACATTTCGACTTCTTCTCCTTAACCACTGGACCCATTTCACAGAACAGTATGAATAGGATCAACAGAACGAGAGGCATTGACAAACAAACAATAACTGCGTCAAATAATGAAGCAC
>JAUMGZ010185015.1:0-13678 GCA_032359645.1 Pododesmus macrochisma
CCCTTCATTGGTCAATGAATCATTGGAGTGATAAATCACATTTGACAGGTAAGGCGACGACCGTCGGTGCTCTCGCTTATCCCCGACACCTGGGCGCACATCGATATTTTTTTACCTGTAAATATTTTACCTGTGCAGTTTTAAAGATTATAAATATTACTTGTTTCTAAATTCGTATTCCGGATGCATTTTGAAATTGTGTCCCGTTAGACGTGCTGGTAAGCTATGAGTTGGCAAAAATACAACTTTGTTTCGCTTAAGTTATCTCCCATTGTCTCGTGAATATTTATGAAGTCTAGTTTATCTTTATGCATTATAATGTTTACGTTGTGATTATAAAATATGATGGATATAAGGTAAACGCTGAAGGACAAGAAAGGTCCTTGGTGCGATAACTTCGTTATAAATATGGTTTGCTACTGACCCACTACAGAACCATAGAGGGTCAGTAGCAAACCGTTTAACTATACGCTGTGTCCGTTTATTATGCAATTTTCAGATATTTTGGACAGTTTGTGTTCTATAATATTAAATAGGGAAAAATAATATATGACGACGGTTTGTGTTGAAATTTGGTAAAGAGCTTGTATTGTATTTTTATAGCAAAATTACAAAGTTTGGAAGCAATCGAGTAATAAAAAATAAAGCCTTGAACGGCAAACACATTCGGACATAATAAGCGGACACGAAGTATAACAATAGGACGTTCATTTAACAAATTGTGTGGTTAAATCATGACTTAACAAGCAAACCAATATCGGAGCACAAGATACAGACCACGAATATAAGTTTACAAGTCATAGGCGAGGGGAAAACGATAAATACAAAGTTCACAAAGTTTAAAATGGAAATTAGATTGAAGACCATGAATTGTACATCTTCAAACTGTTGAAATAAATATAGAAACTTTATTCTGAATTTCATATTACAATTACATTCCGCTGAAAAATGATTTATCTTAAAAATTTATTGTTTAATCCTACTTCCTGTATTTCAATTAATTTAATTGCAGTTCATGTGTGTAAACAAAATTTTAAACGAATTCAACTTCATATAATAAACTTTCAGATAGTTCTTGCGTATTCTTAGAAGTAAATGTGACAAACCAAGACGATTTCAAGAAGCGTAAGGCAATTGACATAGGCAAATAAAAGAAAAACTTCGGACGGACACAGAAAAAGAACAAAATTACAGTTATTATCTAATAAGGAAACATCAGAAACTTCTTATGTTTATATATCATATAGAAATACATAGATGAATAAAATCACTAGATAATACTTAAACCAATGTGTACATTATATGTCTCATCGTGGTACACGGGCGTGTTCTTGGTAGAAGTCTGGTGTCATGATTACTCGACAAAGAACATTGATTGACTTGAACATATATCGCCATTAATATATTTTTTTATAATTTCAGATCATTATGGGTATGGCAAATAGGCCGTATGTGGTTGCAACGCATAAAACATTTTTGAAAGCGACACATTTGAGAGATTATGATACAATAAAAACGAGAACAAAAGAGTGAACTGATTCTACACTTGTTGTTTATTCAGTTTTTCTTTGCATGTTTGTTAATTTGACTATCAGAAGTCACTGTGTGTGCGGTATGATATTTCATTGAGGCAGCACTATAAAGTCGCCTTAAGTGCGCGCTGTTACAAACAGACACCGTCTCAATATGACATATACGTGAGTCAAAGGGACGCTAAACCCCAATAAAGCAAACAAACATTGATTATTAGAAAGGAAATAGGTTTGGTTGTTTTATCGGGGTATACCGTATCTTTCTTTCCACAATATTTCAGTTATATCGCGACACAAAACTAGAGGAGTAAATTTCAAAACCTGGTGATAGGTTATGAATAGAAGCAGACACGGGAATGGGAAAGTACAACAAACGGATCAGTACAGTCAAATCTGTTCTATAAAGACCACCCAAGAGACCAGAAAAAGTGGTCTTTATATGGAGGTGGTCTTTATATACAGGTACAAACAAGTGTAACTACACTTCAAGGTACCTAATAGTAGTGGTATTTATGGTCCCTAAAGCAGGTTGCACTGTATACAGATAGATGAAATGTACCCATATAAAATCGTTACTATTTGTGAACCTTAGATGGGGATCTTTGTCATGACGGATTAAAAATATCTGTACATATTCATGGGACTGAAAGCTTAGCGTCCCCTCCCGAAGGACGTGCCTATCTTTGTCCAACTTCTACCTTTTCACTAAAGTTTGACTTTTGCAACCCTGCCCAACGAAATAGGTGTGTCAAGGTTAGCCGTGATGTAATTAAAAGGCAAGTAGGTACATGGCAAACAAAAACATACAGAAAAACAAATTTGCAAAGTGATACATGCCACCAATACATATAATATCTATAAAAGAAAAAACCAATATTCTGTATGAGAGACTCTCGTCCAAGATTCCAGATCTATGATACAAAGTAGACAGCATCAGGGGATGCTCAAGTAATAGAAATTAAATATGAAATCCAAAAACTGCGTCGTGTTACCAGCTGCATACGAAGTTATTAATTCAAAAAACCAAGACAATATTCTAAAGCCGTAAGTCCATGGATATGGGCAAACAAAAGAAAAACGTTGGACGCACCCAGAAAAAAATAATCAAATATACATGAATTAACTAAACAAGGAAACATCGCGAAATACTATTAAAAAACTAGAAGCGAATCTAGGTGCTCGCGATATGGTAAGCGTTTCTTGCTACACATGTGTCACCAGCCGCGATTCCTCCGTGTCATTCCGGTGTATGGCAACCCTTTCGATTGTTTAAAAAGGAAGCAGTTGTCACCATAAGAATATGTCACTGTTATGGTGACGAAAGAGTAAAGGAGAAAAACCATTAACAGTATAGTAATAAAAGTAGCAACATTATCATGAAAGAAGGAGAAAAAGTCATTTTTACCATTAAAGTTAATTGATATATTTCTAAAATAACAGAGAATAACGGTGTTTCTATGCTAGCATAAAAGTATAAGTCCCGAAAAATGTATTTCCATTGGTCGATCAAATAGATTTGGCTTCTTAGACAAGACCTCGGAAAATCAAAACTACACAGCCAAAGGGGTTCTAAGAGTCTGTTAATGGCCGTTTATTTGTAGCTTGACGTTAGTCATGGGCGAGGTCCTTTGACTCATTGGGTTGGTTTGATGTTATTGTTAACGTCCGCTTCATTTTCAAGGACATTCTTATGATGACGTTCTGATTTGGCTATTGTTTGTCATTATCATTTGCTCTGATTATGGTATTTCGTTCTTTTATTGAAACGGATCTCCAAGATACATGTAAACAGTTAAAAAAGTAACCTTTTATAACAGTTGGTGCTCAATTTATCCCCCAAAAAATTATGGCCTCAATAGCGTGGTCCAAACGTCACAGCATTATTGAAATTGGATGGATTTAGATATTAGAAGATACGCTGTGCTGAACCATTTTACGAACTATCTGTATGCCAGTTTTTACATACCAACATTTAGTTGCTTAAATTTGAAAATATCAATAAAAAATAACAATAAAGACACAAGTCCTGACAATTGTTGTATACGTCTTGGTATGAACGGGTTTCTGAATTTTTCAAAAGATTCGTTATTTTAGGAAGGGTGCTTTTTTGAATCGGAGATAATTACGACCAAGGAAACCGCAATCATTTTTAAATGGAAATAAAAACACGCCAAAAAACAGAAAAGTATCCGCCAGCCAACACCATGGAATGACTTTGGATGTTTATTTTTCGAATTGAAGGATGAGGTTAAATCGGTCTATGGGATTCCAACCTTCCCACTTAATCCGTGGATGTTTGGGCCTGAAATCATACATATTTGAAAATTTGAAAATTAAATTTGTAAAAATATAAAACATGTAGGGTAAACGGAATTAAACAATAGGAGAAATACAGGAGCGCCCGTAAAATATAAAACTTGTATTGTAAGCGGACGTGAACAAAAGGAGAAATATAGGAGCGCTCATAGAAATATACAAGTATAAGCTTCCCAAAAAGCTAGAAGCGGCTACGCAACAGCTTAGTCATAGATCAGCAAGAAAAGAAAAAGTCTGCACAATTATGATTATACAGCAGAGCTACAATTGTTCTTTGGAAGACTCCCAATCATGTGATTTGTTCTTTACAACGCTAAATTTGCTAATTATATAAAAATAATATTTTCTTTCTGTTGAAATCTAATCAGTATTGATAATTTTCTTGTTGCGTGAACACTGGTTACAATTATGGTTAAAATCTTATTTTGATTTTGCGAAAATGATGAAAAATCTAGTTTCTGTCAAGTTTATATGTACTGTTTTGGTCATTTAAAGCAATAAAAAGTATCACGCATGTGCTTTTTTCTAATGTTTGTGCTGTTTTATAGTCCAAAGTCATGCTTTTGAATACTACTCTTTATAAAAAGTAAATTGTAATAAGATCTTATTGATAAAGATCTGCCATAACTTGTTTATAATAAAAGTTATTCTAACGTGTAATAAATTACTAAGTATTCAGTAATATTTGTTGCTTTCAATATTTCTTGACACTATGCAATTTGATTTTCCAGTCTTTTTTTTTTTTTTTATGTAAAGATATTGTCTCATTTGTGGTTAAGGTGCGTATGAACAGTATTACAAACCATTTACTTAAAATACTTATATGTTCCTGTTTATTCCATATTCCTGTTAGTTCCATAAATGACAAATAGGTTATGCAAAGAACCAATAAGAACCAACTGTATTGCCATATTATATAAACGCTTATGGAAATCAACAAAATTGCTTTCCAACTTGTTGCAGCGGATTGGTGCTTCGCATCATACTTTTCTTGTGGTTTAAATCGCTGTCTGCTCAGAAACTACGTCTTTTGTTTGTAGCAGTGAAAGCGCGGGAATCGCTTGTTCACATAGCGGACGAATAAGTCAGGGAAATCCGAGAACTAACAAAATCATGAACAGGAAAACGTTCTATATAAAGCTTATTTGTGTTCTGAAGATTTTTCGGGTGCTCTCGGAATGTATCTATTTCATTCGGACTTGCAAAAAGAATCCGCGAAGTTAACAAACCCGTTTCCGTAATTTGTTTTGAATATTAGTTCGACTAGCATACGCTTGTAAGACACGTGTATACCGCTCGATACAATCGCTGGTGCACCACGATTTGCATACAAAATGGCACGTAATGCGTATGAAAGTAAATGCTACGCCTTAGGCGGCGTAGCAAAAACCTGTATGGTAAACGGAAGTTAACGACAGGAGAAATACAGGAGCGTCCGTAAATATAAAACCTGTATTGTAAGCGGAAGTGAACAACAGTCGTGGCAAAGAAGACAGGATAGATGAGGATAATAGCTTGCAGTCTAAGCAAAAGATAAAAGCAATCTAATGTGTAGAAAAATATACACCAACAACCATAATACCTGAGATAGCAGAACAATAAAGCCTACCAGCTTAGGACATTTTAGTATACTATCTAATTATTTCGTTTCTAGGTTTTCTTTTGTTTTGATTTTGTTTGGGTTTTTTTTTGGGGGGGGGGCAGGTTTTTTTGTGTTGTTGTTCTTCTTTTTTATCTTTTCCTTTTGTTTGTTTGTTTGTTTTGTTTGTTTATTTATTTGTTGTTGTTGTTGTTGTTGTTGTTGTTGTTGTTGTTGTTGTTGTTGTTGTTGTTGTTGTTGTTGTTGTATAAGTGAGTTTTAGCGTGATACTTCAGTGAAACAGCAATAAAAATCTGTCATCCGTGCGTACTAACCTGACGGGACGCCACAAAATAAAATTACAGGATTTTTTTTTCGAAATGTTAATAAATATTGGCAATAAACTTGTTAAAAATTGGTAAATGCTATCAATGTTAAATTTTTGAGATATGGTTTATGATCGATAAAAGGAATTAATGTAGAATTATTCATACGATGATATAATGATCGGAAGTTGATATAACAAACTAAAATAAAGAAACAGTCGTATCCGTTATTAAGATGAAATATTGTTAACTTTAATAAACAGTTTAACTACTCTTTTTACATATAGTCTTTTCACATGATCGTGTAGCAGGCCAGTACGAATATGTATAATGATCGGCAGTTCGTGAAACAAACTAAAATGAAGAAACGGTCTTATCCGTAATTAATATGAAATGTGGCCAAATTGATAAACATTAATACTATTCTATTGACAAATAGTCTTATCACATGATCGCGTGGTGACACTGTCTTCACCGAAGGACAGGTGCTACGTCACTTTGTCGACACATAAACATTCAACTGATAACCCACTCACGATATCTGATAACACACTGGTATATTATCATTAAACTTAAACAACCGATTACCTTTGTCTTTTGTTGTAAGAATTAACGTTATTCAACCATTTACCATATGACATGCGCATTCGTGCGATAAGCTTAAGTCGTCTGCTTCTCTTGTCAACGTGACGTATGATTCCGGAATTTGTTTTTAAATTTAGAAAATCGTGTAATTTATTAGAATAACTTGGAGTTATGAGTATGACTTTACTGATTATTTGTCTATGCCTATGATTTGAAACTTAAACATACTCTCCTTAAAGTGAATTTTCAGTGACACTTATTCTTTCTTTATATTTGATAATGGATTATTTTAAACTAATTTCCGTCATTGTTTATGTATGCTTCAGTTCGAGATTAACACAATGTGCAGGTAAGTCAATCTCTCTCTCTCGCTCTCTCTCTCTCTCTCTCTCTCCTGTGGAGAAATATCGAAAATTGTTATGACAATTGTGCAAATTGCAATTTTATGCCTTACGTGTGATTTTACTATGACGAGCTATGCCAAAACCTCAACATATCTATAACGAAATGAAAGGTTTATAGACTCACGAAAAAGAGGCGATCACATCACTTACGCTAATTCTCCTCATTTAACTACGATCACATTAGAAATGGTCGGTCGCCGGGATAGGATAGTTAAATTCGTTTTAAAAGATGCAGTATTTTGTTAGATTGTTTCGTTTTGTTTTTTAAGTAAAGTCGTTTTGATGTTTTAATCTAGAAATAAATTGCTTTATTTTGTTTTCACAAAAGTGAATATGTAAAATAAAATTCAAACATATTCTTGATTGTATATTTATAGCTTAAATTTCATTACATCCGATGATTAAATAAGACTGGTGCTAGAATCCACGGTCGTTGGATCGAATCCCGGTTGGGTCAAACTTTTAGAATAAGGCAATCTTTTCGCTCCCTGCTAAGCGCCCAGCAATACTAGGTAGGAGGAGGACTGGTTTGCTCGGTGTCAGGATAATGTGACAGAGTGAATTCTCATGTCAATATGTCTGCGGTGTGATATTTTCAGTGAGAGAGCACTATAAAGTCGCCATAAGTGCGCACTTTCACAAACAGACATAATCTCGATATGACTTATACATGCGTTAAAGGGACGCTAAACCCCAATAAGCACACAGACTGTTTACATCGGATGTTGTACAAAAATAACTACATTAAAACCGAAAAATTGCCACCTACACAAATGACATTTCCTTTCTAGAAATCAAATATTTCTAGATTTTTAAAGTTTAACTTTGAGATTTTAAAGACGAAATTTCGAGACTTTTTTTTAACTTGTACCTAATACGCTTCCGTAGCTAACCTTTCCTTCTTTTTAACATTCAATTCAAAGTGTATTAAAATTGTTGAATATTCCACCAACTACTTTTTCTATCGAAGAGGTCAATTTCAATTCATTTCTTAAATGTAACTAATATGTCGCTTCAGATGATGACAACGGCGATGATTCTAAGGTACGAGACTGCCCGCCACTTCCGCCCAACTGTAAGCCAGAGTGCGTCAAGTACGATGAGCCGCATTGCCGGAAGTGCCAATGCCCGTCGGGTAAAACGTCATTTCCGTTATTTTGTACAGAAAAAAGAGATGTAAACTTTCAAAGAACGCATTTTTAATTACCATTTGTACTTGTTGATAGTTGCTTGTTTCAGATATTCCAACATTGTATAGGATATCTTATATGATTAAATGTAGGTTTGGTAAGATTGAACAGATTCCCAGTTGTATCATACAAAACCCCATACAGCGTATGAGGGGAGATAACAGTCTAGGTCAAGGTTATCATTAAACAAGCAATCGTTAACAGCACGTGCTAAACACCGGAAGTACTTCATTTTCTTAAACTCTTGAACAGGAAACTATGTCTTAATGCTTTTGTTGGTTTTAATTGGGATTTTGATTGTTTTAACAGATGGTTCCGGTAATAGCCCGTTTAGTATGCAAGGTAGGTACAAAATAAATACAATGTTGTGTATATGTGTTTATACAATACAAATCAGATTATATTGTAAAACAATTAATTGCGTGTGCGTGTAAATAACAGAGAATACCAAATTTAGCAGATGTTAATATTCACGATTGTCATTCTGTTAATGATCCACGCCATCCTGAAGTGTATTTCAAGCTTAAATCTTCATATAAGCAAAAAAGCATTTAACAGAGAGTCGGAAAATAAAAAAATATGAACCGGAATTAAATAAATGTATTATCAAAAGTACCCAGAAATTCTAAACTCCATTATATAAAAACCAAACGAATTAAAAAAAAATAGTTTATGCTCTATTTAATTTTTTATTTCTTTACTCTATCTTTATTCATTCGTCCATTCATTCATTCATTCATTCATTCATTCACTCATGTGTTAATTTACTTTTTTGCTTCCTTAGGTAAACAGTTTTCTTTGTTTATATAAAAGTAAATGCATTTATATATCTACAGGAAACTCTGGAAGCAAAAGTCCATTTAACCAAGGGACGTCACTCTATCAAACCCCTTATTCAAACACAATGTCGGGCGGGGGTAGAACAGGCATGGGTGGCGCCGGAAGTCCGTTTGCATCGGGCGGTATTGCAATGGCAACGCAAATAAAAAATGGTCCATTAACATGGCCGAGTTTATTTATGCACGGGGGATCAAGTATGGTCGGAGGCGTACAATGTATCAAAGGAGAAATTGTGTGTCCACAATACTGCTTGGTTGAAGACGAGTACGGTTGCAAATCATGCCCCTGTGGACCGGGTTCGTGTAACAACTTTTTGTCAACAATATATATTACGTCCCGTTCAGTGGAGTGTTTTTTTCAATGAACATGACTTGTCGTTGTAAAATATTTGCTGTTGAAAAAGATCAAAATATTATTTTTTCGGTCAACTTAGTCCGTTTCTGTTGTCGTTGTAAATAACTTGTTGTTATAATGATCGTCATTCTAAAGAAGTCCCTTTGTATTTCATTTTAACATAAAACAGTGACTTTTAATAAAGTATGAACAGTTTTGTTTCTTCTTTTCATACTTCGATAAACGAAAGTATATATCGATCGTTCCTTAAATACCACAAGTAGTCCAATAACGAAAACAAAGTTACATTGTTAAAGTGTCATACATTGTGTTGAATATGGAGATGTGTTGAGAACGTTTATTCGATAAAGCAAAATAAATTTGTCAATTTACAATATACATACAGTATAATGTTAATTCTAAACGCACGCATTTCGAATATTTGCGTTAATTTGCTTTAAAAGATATTGAAAACTTCAGAAAAAGCTCTCAGTTTTTTTTTACAATCACGCTGGCAATCTCGCAGGCTGGACCAAGATGTTCCGTTGTGGAAATAGTTCTTTTAATGACCTTATTCAATTATATTTTCAACACAAGCACATAAACGAATAGTTCCGTAATTATTAGCAGTAACTGTACCATTTTTTATTTTCTACTTTCAGCCAATGGAATGAATCCGCCTATACTTTCCGGTCACGTAGAAACGTTGCATGTTAATCCGCCGCCAACGAAAAAACCGGAAGTGTCGGATTGCATAGCAACCATAATATGCATGCTCTCTTGCAAAGAAGGTTACAAACTGGGACAGAAAGGTCAAGATGGCTGTCAGTCCTGTAGCTGTACAAAGAAAGAAGGCAAAGACGGTATCTTTCATTCCATCAAATAAGTGTTGTTAAATTTAAAATTACGAGATTTGTCCCAAATATTTAATTTTTCCGGGCGTTAATCAAATATAGATTGCAGTTTTGCACATTTGTTAGACCATTGTTACTGTTAACATCAATCATACACCATTCTGGATATTATGCATATTCTAAATCATTTGCATATATTTGAATTCGGCTTATTATGAAATAAAAGTAATGCAAGTTTACGTCAGTCAACACCATGTGTTAATTACTATGTATCGTGGTGTTGTTTTAAAGTAAAGTAAATAAACATTTAAATTATTTAGTTTTGCTTTTTGCTTTTAAAATCATACATTTAATTTAATTCATTTTTTTAAAGAAAACATTTCATCAATATACTAACTCGTTTTTATTCCGTTCATTCTTGCAGACAAAAATAACTCCAAAAACGGAACCGACTCAAACAATTCTAATACTAGCAACAGCAACAATGGCGGAGAGATGAGTCCATTCGGCGGCGGCAGTTCAAGTGAAGGCGGAAGTGGAAATGGTATGGGTATGGGAAGTGGTTCTGGAAATGGTATGGGAATGGGAAGTGGCTCTGGACCTTTCGGAGTGAGTGGGTCCGGTTCCAGTGGATCAGGAAATGGTGGTGGCGACAATGGAGGTACGTACTTTACATTATGTCTTTTGTATTTTGTAAAATTAAAGTAGTTAAAATTCACATAAATGATCTGACTTTGCTATTTGCTCAATCCCACAATCAACACGAAAAATGGTAATAAGTGAATTCTACATTACTTGGGTTGGCAAATGTTCTATAAAAAAAAGCCGCTGAAATAGGCTGTATTTACTCTATTCTTTCAAACTCATTTCGTAGCCATTTATAATCAGAACTGTCGGTTCACAAGCAAAATTAGTAAAACAAGTTGTTAGCTTTTATGACATTTCGTACGTTACAGACACAACAACTTTCATTTGAAGAATTTAGATTTTGTTTTTTATCAAAGTTCGTCCGAAATGCTTAAACAAAAATGCACGTATTATATTACACTATTTTTGACTAACTTACAATACACATGAACTCAAGGTTTTAACCCTATGTTTCCCGGAGCCAATATGGGGAGTAGCAATAGTGGCGGTGGTTCAAGCGGCAACGGAATGGGAGGTGGAGGGGCAGGCGGATCATGTGTGGGACCATTTTGTGCAGCAACTGGAGGGGGCACTTCCGGTTCCGGTTCTGGTTCTAGTTCTGGTTCTAGTTCCGGTTCCGGTAATAATGCTGGGTCTTCTGCTGGTGGATCAGGTATATAAAGCATTATAAATAAGAACATAACTTTAGCATTGTATTAAGTTGGTAAACCGTTAATGCGTAATAAACAGTCTTTGGTTATCAGTATGAACATTCATATCTCGTGAGAAACAATTTGTCTTTAGTTTTGGCAATTTGTCATAACATTGAGTACGGAACTATTTATCAAAGTAATCACGAAATGTATATGTATCGAGGCGTCTGTTTCGCAGGTTACAATTTGTCTGAACTTTGACTTTGGTTACTCTTAAAAAGTAACACGTGACATTGTACATACAACCACAGAAGACAGAATTAATGTACTCCGTTGTATTAATTATGTTCAAACTTGGATATTTACCATGGCATTGCCACTAGCGCTTTATTTTTAACTTGGACTACGTGTTTACAGTGTTACTTTGGTTTTCCATATAATTCAACCTCGATTAAAATACAAAACGAAACTTAAACGATTATGGATTGAGCTCCTGTTTAATTGAGGTTAAAAGAAAATCAAACTATACACTGCAAACACGTTGTCCGAGTAAAAAAGATCACACAAAATGTGACCTGGTCAGAGCAGTAAGGAGCAGAAAGTTACCAGTAGATAGCAAGCAGTAGGCAACGGGGATGACGAACAAGAAAAATGGCGAACGTAGTACAAGTCGAACGACTTAATGCGTGCATTCAACTTATTGAATTGTGAAATACAACCGTTAAACAGGATCAAAACCTTTCCCTTCGTAACCATGATAGCTTTACTGTAAACATAGTTTTTTTCGCTACTGTGAAATTTTCGATAATTTTGTGGTTGACAAAAAGTCGGCAAATTCAACACTGTAGTGAAAATAATAAAATGGCTATAGTATATAAATGAATCAAAAGATGAAACCTCACTTCGACCGCGAATTCAACACTGCCCGGAAATGTATTTATATATTAAAACTCGAAAAAATTCATGAATATAAAAGCTGTATATGGTACGTATATGAAGATGGTTAGCAGCAAATTGTGTGTTTTTTAATTGCATGTTTTATTGATTATTGAAAAACGCTCAATACAACTGAGCCGCACATTTGAAAGGTTGTGAAGGAAATATGTGTGGCCTTTTTTAAATGGCGGTGGCCCTTTCGGTATGTCAATGTTAGGTGGTCAAGTTGGCGGTAGTGTAGGTTTACACGGCATGTCTGTTATCGGTGCTGGTGGTTTGGACGGAGGTATCTCTTTCCCTGACGTAGGTAGTTTGACCAGTCCGGGTAAGGTTTCGTGTAAGAAATCTCATGTAGAAAGGTCAAAATTAAAAAAAAAAAAAATCCGGACGGAATA
The DNA here is from genome assembly GCA_032359645.1 of Pododesmus macrochisma. NCBI lineage: Eukaryota > Metazoa > Mollusca > Bivalvia > Pectinida > Anomiidae > Pododesmus > Pododesmus macrochisma. Next base: position 12,571 of record JAUMGZ010185015.1, read on the forward strand.
TGTACGGTGAAGGTTTTTCTTACAATGACGCTTATTATAATATCAAATTCATAACAACGACAATAGATTTGGACAAATTAATATAATTTTGATTCAATATAAGAGAAAATTCTTCAAATTTGCAAAAAATTGATTACACAAAAATGGTCGTTGCAAAGAGACTTTACTGTGTTATTTTTATACTGTGTTTCGTCATTGTTTGAAGTTAACTTTACACTGACTGACAATGCGTGATTCATTATTCACAGAAAACCCACGAGTTCAGACTAGCGATGCATATCGAACCCTGGTTGTATTGGTGAGAAGCAAGCATCTTAACAACTACGCTACCTTATAACCTCAGGTTAAAATGTCATTCTTTTATACTTTGTGTGGCCGAAGTATGTATTGATAGCATATGTACTACATGTAAACCATATTCGTTCAGTTGATCCTATTTGTTCTTTGTTTTATACAAAATCTTACTTAGCATTTCAATTACGTACTTTCAGGCGCCGCCCACCAAGACTGTATTGGCCCAGAATGTTCTGCCAAGAATGGTTCGTATACCCTTTTATAGATTTAGGCAAAAGACCTAATACCCCAGTCAAAGTGTCACGTTTTTTGCCGCACCGTTGTGCCCCGTTTCTGGCAAAATCGATTTGCACTGTTATGCATCTCTGTCGTCACGTTGTGCATCGCTGTCGCTACGTTGTGTCCCGCTGCTGCCACGTTGTGCCTTGCTGTCGCCACGTTGTGCCTCGCTGCTGCCACGTTGTGCCTCGCTGTCGCCGCCACGTTGTGCCTCGCTGCTGCCACGTTGTGCCTCGCTGCCACCACGTTGTGCTTCGCTGCCGTTACGATGTTCAACGTTTGCTCGCGTTAAATCCACATTCTACAACATTTCCAAACGTAGCTGAACGTAGCGTCCAAAACGTGACACTGTGACTGGAGCATAAGCATTAGCATTACAATGCTTAAGGGTATTGGATATACATGTAATGCCGTAACTCCCTATTAGGCACTTACCTCGACTGACATGTTGCTAGATGTCATTATTCGCCGGCATGAGCCGGCGAATATATTTGTAATTGATTTGAGATATGCACATGGAGATGGGGAGCAGTTC
>JAUMGZ010185026.1:0-13677 GCA_032359645.1 Pododesmus macrochisma
TACATTCCGGTGCTTCATTGTTTGACGCAGTTATTGTTTGTTTGTCAATGCCTCTCGTTCTGTTGATCCTATTCATGCTGTTTTTTACTCGTTTAGATTTTTATAGACATTTGATGTGGGCGGTCGGTTATTGAGATGATTCACAATGCCATTAAGTGTATTTATTTAATTTTCAAAAGTATATTGTCTATACTGAAGACTTTTAGTCTCATGCGGGAAGTAGGGAGATTTAGGCCTTATAAACCTATTTAGCCACATCACCTTTTTTTGTGCTGGGTAACCGTAAGTTGGTCCGCATGTATTATTGGTCTTGAGGATTTTTGTAATGTCAATTTATTTCCTCACATTCTTGTGCTTAATTTTTTAATGCATCTATTGTTTGTTTGTCAATGTCTCTCTTTCTGTTGATTCACCTAATATCAATCCTTTTGGTTTTGATGTAAAATGTATCAATATTCTTCATGCTGGAGGAATACAGATAATAATAATTTACACATAACCAGTATTTTTGGTAGTAAAAAACTCTAATAACTTTTATATCAAACTCTTCAGCACCGGAAAAAAGGAGTTCAAATGACGTCACAATCATCCTTAACACATACGAGTTATATACGAGTTATCCATGCAGACCAGTGTGAAGGGTCACACAGCACGTAACCGGGCGGTGTGGTTAAACCGGTTAATTAGGTCTCATCTTTCATGTTTCAACACGAAACATGAATTCTGAAGTACGGATTTACATTTAAAAATCAAATAATACGCTTCACGCGCAGTCAAGTATTTCAACAAACAACTGCTTAAATAAATTGTCAAACTTTTTACATATTGACAATTGAAAGGAAAATTGGTCTAAGCCACACAGCACAAAGCATATAACATTGGCTAAAATATGGTAGATTTGAAGATTCCGCATATAGTTAAGACTATGAAAAGTGACACCGATAAACATAATGAACTTCTACGGGAAATACTTAATTGCAAACTGAAACATGCCACCAATAAATATAATATTCATACATAAACACGTCCCGAATTCCAGGGCTAGCTCTGAAGCAATCGGCATTAATGTTTCTTTAGAGAAAATGAATATATGAATTTTTTTTAAGTCCGTCCGTCCGTCCGTCCGTCCGTCCGTCCGTCCGTCTGTCTGTCTTTTGATAATATTCAAATCTATATATTAAACTAAAACGTCACCTCTGCTGACGAGGACTGGATTGTCCGAAACAAGTGTCCTGGGGATAACATTAAAAAATCCTATTATGACTGCGAATTCATTTAAAATTTTGGCAAGAAAATTTTATGTTATTGTTGGGGTGTAGTTTTGCCTACCATTACCATTGTGAATTTCCCCAATTATTTGGCTCTTTAGCTTTGATTAACCAAGTTCTTGTCTGTTCCAAGTATATTCTAAATTCTGACAGCTGCTTCGAAGCCAGATCTTGAGTTCGGAACGGGAGTGCGTCTTACAGAATATTGGCTCTCTCCTCTTATAAATATCATATTTATCAGAGGCATGTTTCAGATTGTATTTTTGTATTTTTAGAATAGACAAGACTAAATCAAAACTTCAAAACCAAAGAGGGGCTAACAAAACCATGATGGTAATGAAGGATAAAAATATACTTCAAAATTGTCTTGGCAATATTTTTTTTAAATGTGGGCGTAGTTAAAAATGAATATTATAACGCATTCCTCTGGACACGTGTTTCAGCAAAGATGACATAATAATTCATATATAATTTAATATGATCGACCGACAGGCATACATGCATGGAGGCAGGCAGGCAGACAGGCTGACTTACTTATAATAAAGAAAGGTCGAAAACATCCTCAAACACAACACTTTAGAATTCCGGATAGTATAAAACTGTATCCTCTTTGGTGAATTATTCAAAATGACTGACACAACGCTATAAATCGGGGAAAATGACGGAGTAAAGCTTAAAAGAACAAAAATGAAAAGAGGAGTTTTTTTTTGCTAATGTAAATGTAAATTATATTAGTTTAGGTGTTGGGCAGGATTTCCTAAGTTTCTAGGAAAAGAACACAACACGTGTTTGTCCCCATTATGTTTTATTCAACAAGCTGGGAATCATGCAATTAAAGAGCAATACCTCTTAAATGTAATGTTCAGATAACAGATCAATATTTGATACAGATTGGTGAATCATTTTTATTGTTTTTCTTTTAATTTAGAATAGGCTATTGCTTGGTGGAAATATTATTTGGTCATAAATGATTTGTTCATACTATCTGTACACAAATAACAGTTATAGTCAAGAAATGAAAATGTCTACTGTAGAAGGCAGCGAAAATTTACTACTTAGTTTCATGTCCGTCTTACTCATTTAGGTAACTATTGACAACTGGTGTGACCTATTAGTTGTTTAAAGACTCGAAAATTCCATGATGTGTATCTATCAATTTTAATGTATAAATATACTTGGAGAATTCTTGTCTCATGCAAGAAGTGGGAAGGTTGAGGCCTAGTTAACCAGTTAAAACACACCGCCCATTGTTTTCGGCATTCCGGGCTTTTTTAAGGTGTATTTTCAATATTATCGACAAGGACACTGACGCAAACATTTTTAATCCGGACACTATGGGAACTTCAATCAAAGTACAAAAGTACTGTTATAGAGAAATCGGTTCAACACTACCGTTATGAGAAAAATACATTTTGAATCTAATTTGTCACATTTTTCTGTTTTTGTTTTAATATTCAAATTCAATATGGAAGTGCATTCACATGCGTAGTTGGCGAATCGAATTAATTGCACCGAGGAACCTTTTCTAATTTGTCTTGCCATTTTCATGAGTTAATTGAGCTGTTGTATGAAAGATGTCATTCATTGTTATGAACTTAACGTCAGGTTGTCCATCTTAACTATTTTCCCGTTACATTAATTATATCCTCAACATGGTTTTTTGACAAGTTCTGCTTCATCTACTAACGGATTTGATTTTGGCAGCTTCTTTCTGAAATAAAAGAAATAGGTGCTTATATGATGTGTACACCAAATTAGTCCACAAAATATGTAATCGGTAATAAAGGTAGACATTTAAATTTATATTAAACGAATAACATAAAAATAAATAAAACCTAAGTGAAGAACTTCAACTTCCTATGCATTACGTATGATACCCGTCTTAGGAACAAAGCTGCATACAATTAACTTTTCACACTTACACTATTAATAATTGTAAAGTTTTTAATTGAAAATTGTTAAGAAGAATTATCAGCAAAAATTGTATTTTAAATTGCTGCCTTAATTTGAGTGCATGACTCAACTAAGTGTATGTTGCAGCACTTTCTCGTGCATTAAAGAATTCACAGTGAAGATATACCACTTGATAACAACAATCCATCTGTGTTGTTGTTACAAGTTTGAATGATTTCTACAAATAAATTTGAATGAAATGAATTTTGTTTGATATTGTTTTGCATTTGTTCATACAAATATAAAGGTTAACGATACATGGAGTCTGCAGTAGAACAACTAGCCTTGCGCTTCATTGTAGTTACAATGTATATGTTTGCCAACATACGATGGAGAGACTTGTCAGGAATGTTATGCAGGTAAAGTATAGCACGTTGCCACTATTGTGTTGATTTTTAGTAACAGAGTAAGCGTGTATGTGGTTATTTACCCCTTATTCCAACTGGTACAGTATAACAGATTCAATTATGCAGCCAGTCCGTTCTAATATATTAACATATAATATTACGTTATTTCTTCTGTCGACAACTCGTTGTCCAAAATATCTGTCCACTGGGGTATAAATTCGATCTGCACGGTCCGAAAATCTAAATTATAGATTTTGTTATTTGATAGTGTTGTTTGGATGGACATTTGCAAGATCCCCTTTGGTTTTTCGAGTAATATTTGGTTCCAAGTCCATATTCATTCAACTCATTCTTCCTATATAAGCTATACTTAGTTCAAACAATATTTTATTTTTCTTAGATTAAACCATGAATAACTGACAGGTCTCGATACAAAGATGGTTTTCTTTCTGTTATTCATTTGCACTAATGAAACCAAGGGATACTACATGTAGTAGTAAGATTCTTCTGCATACGATGAAAAACAAACGTTTAAACTTTTAATTCTTTGAATAGTGTTTAATAAAGGTTTTTCCTCCGAAGGATTTGTAATTTTACAATGCGCCATACCTGTTCTTTTTGATTGCCTCGACATCGGCAACTGTTTCCGGTAAGCTGATATTTAATGTCTCCGGCAATATCAAGGAAAGTAGGCCTGCTAACAAGGAAAGTCCCCCGAACACTATCAAAGGAGCCGCCTTTCCAGTGTTTCCCTTGATGACATTGCTCTGTACAAAAAGTAAAAATGTTTCTTGAATGAAAAACTTTTAACATTCATGCATTGCTAACATGCGTTCTTTATTTTAACGATTGTTTTCTTACTTAAAACAGGTCAGTATTGAGTTTTTGGTATATAATTAACATATATGTTTAGTACAGTATTCTTTTTAATTGATTTCTAATATTCCTCACAATGACCAACTTGAAATGTATAATAAATGATAGTTTTATTATTTTTCAAGTAATATATCTACAATTTCATATATATTTGTAGTATAAAGTGTGAATTGCGAGTCTTACCAAGTTAACAACAAACGGGGCAATCACAGACCCAATACGAGCGCTCATTGAACTTAATCCCATACCAGAAGTTCGCACTTTTGTTGGCAACAATTCCGATGTCCATACATAAATTGTTGCAAAACCTGCAGAGATGCCCATCTTACCAAGCAAGGCCAACACCACCGTCAACATCTTCAAATCTAGAAGTAAATTAAACATTAGTAACATGAATGATCTTTCAGTGTATTTTTCTTTCGGGTATATAATGAATACCCCAAAAACCTTAATTTAACACGATTTCAACACAAAACGAAAAGAGCTCGTACTGTTGTTTTACACCTTAAACCAGCATTTTATTCTTTTTTAAAAAATGAATATTCCATAGAAATCTTGTTGTTCTTGTATTTTTATTTTGGTGTAGATGGGCGATAGTTTCACATTATTCATTAACTTATTTATGTTTCGTGTAGTTTTACATTTAAATGATAATAACAAAAAACTGATTTACTAATTACAGAAAGTGTTAATTACAAATATTTACTAGTATAATGAGCTTGAAAAGTGTAGCATACAAAATGTGTTAATGCTGTCTCACTCTCACCTTCACCGCCAAACGATGTTGTAAAAATTGTGCATAGGCACATGGTTCCTCCAAATATCATCATTGGTCCATGTAGAAGTTTACGTCCCACTCGATCGATGAGTAGAAAACATACAGTATATGCTGGGAATTCTATAAGAGCTGTCAGGAAGAGATTCAAAAATGGGTTCCCACTCAAACTGCCAGCATTCAGATTAAGACCGTAATAGCCTTGACTTATAACAAACCTGAAGTAAAGGAGTTTAAGAAACATATACATGAGAGAGAGAGAGAGAGAGAGAGAGAGAGTAGCAATATTTTCAGTGATATATCAGAAATGAATTATGTCTATATTGGTATCAATCCTATATTTTTAAGTCATTGAAATAAACCAATGATGAATGATACTTTAAGCATAATTGCTAAGTAGGACAGACATAGCATAACTTATCGGTGGTTGACAATACATCGATGGACTTAAATGCTGTAACAACAGGATCAGGGGAATCAACGAGAGACATTGACAAACCAACAATAGCCACATCAAACAATTCAGCAAGAGAATAAAAGAAATAAGTTCACATCACAACAATCCCTAAGACTAGTTATCCATGCGGACCGACTTAGGACGGTCATCACACACGAAACCAGGCGGTGTGGTTACACCAGTATATGAGACATCAACTTTCCCATTGCCCGCATGAGACAAGAAGTCTTAAGTATAGACAAGCATACATAATATTTTTAGGAGTAATTTTCAGGAGCAAAAGTGTAATTGGAGAACTCCAATCTCGGGACAAGTGCCACCAGTTCAGAACTGGAAACCAAGGTGTAAACAACATACTGGCAATCTAAAACTTACGAGCAATAAATATGACTTCTGAAAATACAAAAAAGCAATCTGAATCATGCCTCCGATAAATAGGATATGTATAAGAGGTAGGAGCCAAAACTCTGTGTGAGTTACCCCGTCCCAAACCCCAGATCTTGCTCGAAGCTGCTGTCGTTAGTGGAGAAGAATTAACTTTGAAAAGACAAGACTTCAGAAAATCAAAGCTACAGAGTCAAAGGGGAAACGGTGACAAATAGTTCACGATGTTTTTGATGTACAAAAATCATACCCAATAATAATAAAAATTGTCATGCCAAAATTTTAAATGTGCGCGTAGTCTGACGACAAAACCCAATCTGTGGGAGAGGACCTCGTCACAGATTACAGGTCTAATTAAGACATGACCGCTATAATGGACACTGAGAGAAATTAATTTGAAATAGAAAAAGCCTATATAAGTAAAGGCTTGGTAGCGAGAAAATCTTGAAGATGGGTAAAGACTATTAGATACCCCAATAACATTATATGAATAGCATAGTACATATATATAATCAAAATCGGAATTTCAGCGTAAGAAGAAAAATTAATGTTGATAATAAATTAATATTCTCTCGTCTTCCGAACCAGCAAAATGATAGTATCTAAAGCATTTCAGTCTTATGGAAGCGTCATTTTTTTGTACGAGTAAAAGTTTTCAAATAAAAAAACACAGTTTGTAAACATAGAAAAAGTTGTACAAAAATAGGAAATGGTATACGCTCCTTTAAAAAATGAATACATAAGAAATGTTGAGAAATGTACTCACCAGTTAATACAGATGATTCCTGTATACATAAACATAACCTTTGACTTAAACAAGCTGGAAAATTTTGCAGTTTCAACTTCCGGTTCCGTTTCCAAAGTTTCGTGTTCAGCCAAGAGTGATTCCTTTACTTCGGCTTTGTTCATTTTGGCGATTTTCTCAATAATTACATTCGCCTCTTCATACCGTTTTTGACTTAACAACCAGCGTACAGATTCTGGTAAAATACTAACAAGAAAAGCATCATAAAGTGTGTTAATTGAAATATTCTATTAATTGTAAAGATTTCAAATTTACAAGTACGAATGATTTTGATTATATTTAAAATATGTTGGTGTGGGTATAATATAAAAACAAAAATATTCGGACAAATAAGATGAAAGATGATGCTTGATTTTATGACATTTTTACATTACACTGGGATATTCATACATTTATTCTACTGACCTAAATCAGTTAATGTCAAATCCTGGTTTTACTACTTTAAAGAGCTTACTGTGAGTGAACGTAATAAATTTGTCAATGAATATGTCTATAAATTAAGGCCTTTGAAAGAGTTGGATTACATGATTTCAGACGACCAATAAGAACAATTGGTCTAGTATAAAGTCTAATGTTCATAGTTCTTCTAATGTCGATCTAACTATGTTTCAACCAAATTCAGAAGTCACGATTTTTTCAATATGGAATATAAATATAATTTAAAGACATCATAGCATAAATCATTTAAAGACGGATCCAATCAATATGACATTTTAACTAACCTTTCCTGCACTTGTTAGGTTAATACACAGTAAATCATACAACAACGTTTTTCGTACAGCGCACAACTAGCCTCAAGACTATGGTAATTTCGAAACAAAATTTACATTTGTACATGTTAATGTTGGTATTTCATTCAAAAGTTGTATAAAACGTGTATGAATGTTACTCCATGTTGTAATGCAACAGAGAAATGGGACATGTTTTTGCACACACAATGCATGCATGTGTGTATTATAAATCTTGAATCTTTTTTAATGTTCCGTTTTATATGTGAGGATATCTTAGAAAGTTATATTTTTTACCAACCTCAAAGGCTGTTTTTATTTGCCGCGCCAGTCATTTGAAAATCTTGAAACTAGGGTATTTGTAAATTTTATTGGTTAACAACAAGGCCTCACGACCAAACAAATTTTTAACATAAACACATCAGTTGAATATCACTTTTCAATCAACTTTTGTTTCACGTAGGCGTTCAATTTTTACTTTTTACCGGATATCATGTGATCGACTGTAAATTAATAGAATTTGAAGAATGATAACTCTTCGTTATAACCTATTCGTTATTCATATTTAGTAGTGTCACACGATTAGACTTGTCATACGAAAATCATAGTTTGACTAACGGAATGGACGGTTATTTAAAAATAAAAAATGAAAAACATTAAAAGAAATTGACAGCAACAAAATATAAACTTACAAAAAGTAAATAAGAAAAACGAGATGCATCAATCCACTAGTTAGTGCAAGATATTTCCAGTGCCGTATAATATAAGCCATCAATGAAACAAGCATCGTTCCAACAGCGAAGAAATAATTGATTATAATACCAACCAACTTCCTTTTTGATGGACCTACATATTCCATGCCTGTCAATATATAAACAACAAGTTTGAAAATAACTAGAAATTGATATTTTAATACGTTCTTTCTATATCTATGTAAGCACGGTCTTGTACCTGCTAAGGCATGGTCATTTCAAGATGGCGGAGAGTGTTCAACCAAGAAGGTGAGTACAAACTTTAAGCATAAAAAAAATCTATTTTATGTTCATATCTGGCCATTACATATAGTTGTATCAATTCGTGCTCTAAGCAAAGGAAAGGATGCGTTTCAAGGAACAAAAACTGGTAGCGGCAATTGGCAGCCAGGTTTGTTATGATTTTTGACTTGTGTTTTTCAGGCGTGCCGATTAGTCATAACGATGAGTTGTGCATTCAATCAAAGCGCTTAAAGAGTGCCTTCAAAATCGCAAAGAACGAGGCTAAGGTAGGATATGAAAGCGTACAGTAACCCTTGGCAAGCGAAGATGATGCGGTAGCTACATGTATCTACCTTTTACATATAGCCGTCCAATGATTCTGAAATTAATTAGGGTTATTTATGATGTAGAAAATCGTCACATATTTGGATTATGTGTCGTATTCAATAAATTATAGACGTCACAAATACTTTCACAGTTCTGATAAAGTTGCCATATATTTACATTGATGGAGTACTTTTATTGTTTTGATTTGAATCCTCTACTGTATAATAGACAGTTAAAACAGAATACAAAGTTGGAGATCGATATCGGTAACTTCTGGTGAGTCGCGTACATGCCGTTTGCATGTTGCCATTGCTTCACGTCCACGAGTCTCACCAATACTTTCTATGTAGAACATCCCCGATCGTTTTTATTGTGGACAGAATTTGGCATTGAAGCTTTAACACTTCACATGAATATTTTTCGGTTGAAAGTTTATATTTATTGATTGATTGATGCATGAATCTGTGTCGCAACCATTTTATTCCAAGCCATTTACAAATTCAAGTGTCTGCAGAAATTTGCATTCTTTGATACAAATTATGGGATTTTTAACGAGAGTTTGACAAAATAACTTTTCTTCTGTTTTAACGTTTTGCTTGATATTCCTATAATTTACCTTTTCTAAACAGTTGGTTAAGTTATTGTGACTATATGCTACATTCACTTACTTTTAATTACAGAATGAAATTTGATAACTTACTTAAAACGAAGGAGTTTAGATAGAACGAAGACATCGTGAACCCTGACAGAAAACGAAGGAAGATAAAAGCATATACATTAGCGATCCACGGTATCGTCAATAAAGAAACCAGTTTAACCACCACGAGTATGAGTAAAGTTTTTCTTCTTCCAAATCTGCATAGAAAACCAATATAACAATCGGTAAATAAGAGCAATAATATACATAGATATTGATAATAAAAAAAAATTATATGAGGGATATTTTAATTTCAACAAAATGTGCAACATCTAATGATGAGAGGATAATCTCGCCTTTATATTTGTTCTTCATTTTTTGTTTATTTTTGATAACATATTTCAGAAGAGAAGGGAATATCACATAATGAGCTTTGGAAGCATATAAGGGACATGTTGTCCTAAAAATTGAGTTTTTCCCTTGTAACTAGATATTTCCACTTTCAATAACAAACACAATATATATTAGTCAGACTAACGAATTAATATAATTGCCTCCCGTCTTTAATAAGAATTGCGTAAGTAAACCATAATTTTATATTATAATCAATATTTTCTATATCAAGTGTTATAGTACGATAGTGAACAAATTGTGAAGACTTACGAAATCGTACACTTATAACACTAATGCTTAATTTCATACCTATCTGAAACGAAACCCTGGAACAAAGCCCCAACAAAATCCCCAGCAAAGAACGCCATCTGAGCATACATAACATAGTTTGAGTTTTCACACACCAGATTTTGCTGGAAAAAAATTAATTTTGATACATACATCAAGATATCGATAAAGCTGATACTCGTTTTTGAAAATTATGATACTAGTAATAGCCTCACTTAGACGTCAAACTAATTATAGATAATTATGTTAATAAAATGTTATCACGGGTTGTCTAACTTACTGTATTATTCAACGAAACTTACCAATTAATACAACTGCTATAAAAATAAAATATCAAAAATCATTTTTGATAATATAACATGCAGTCATACATTGTTAAGCATTTAGTTTGTTACGTTCATCACGAAATATTCGAGTTTTTTTGTATGAATAAGTGTTAGTTGTTTATGTCTCTGCACTCTAGGTATACTTTCTTAACGAATATTTATTACAAATATATTTTACATAAATTGTCATTTTGTATAAGCTATTCATTTTCCTCATGTTGATTCAATGCATACTCCCTCCATTGCACTCTATAGGAGTTGTTCATTCGTTTCAGTTGATTCAATTTCTCGCAAGGTCGAAAGTGCATTAGGTCGAAAAAAAACTAGTAGATAAACCACACTCCTCTCGAGGAGAAATCATTGTAGATTCAGCGTCTTCTGTTGTCATAATAAGAGACTAAATGCGTCGTGATCCACTCGGAATGTCAGTAGGAACAAAGATATCTTACGATACCAAGTTGTGACATAAACGAATAAATAAATGGGCAAAAATTATTTATAATGCAATGTTTATAGTATTACACAGAATTTAATGGGGATAAATAACAATGTCAAGCTGTAACATAGACGAATATATCAGATTTAATAGAATTAACACGCAAGAACTTACATGATCTAAAATAGTGTTTATATACATTTAACTATGCCCTGTTGACATTCCATACATTGAATTATTATCTCTGTTGGCATTCCATACATACCAATTTTACCTCTGATGACATTCTATACATTGTATTATTACCTCTGTTGACATTCTATACATTGTATTAATACCTCTGTTAGCATTCGATACATTGTATGATTACCCCAAGTGATATTATATACATTGTACTATTACCTCTGTTGCCATTCTATACATTGCATTATCACCCTGGTTGACATTCCATACATTGTATTATTTCCTCTGTTGTCATTCCATACATTGTATTATTACTTTTGTTGACATTCTAAACATAGTATTATTACCCATGCTGGCATTCAATACATTGTAATATTACCTCTGTTGGCATTCTATACATTGTGTTATTACCTCTGCTGGCATTCAATACATTGTATTATTACCCCTGTTTGCATTCCATACATTGCATCATTACATCTGTTGGCATGTCATACATTGCATTATTACCTCTGTTAGCATTCCAAACATTGTATTATTACCTCTGTTGACATTCCATACATCGCATTATTACCCATGTTAGCATTCCATACATTGTATTATTACCTCTGTTGGCATTCCATACATTGTATTATTACCTCTGTTGCAAATGACGCCCTGATTGTATCTCTGTCGTACACCCAATTAGAACATTCTGCGACGAATGACGTATTATCTCTGAGGCCTATCTGGTTGTTGACGATGACGTCACACTGAGAATACTGCAACCCCTCTTGGTTCCAGGGTATGGTGAGATTGATGAAATGTGCATGGTGATTATTCTGAACAGCATATGTATCGTTGTGTAGAAAGTCAATCTGACATCTGCAATACACCATCAATTATACTGATAATACAATTATCATGTGAGAGCACTTTTCGATTTGTCATGCAGTATGTGTCGATGAATCAAGATATAATTTCGAAATGTCACACACTTATGTTAAAGTTATTAAATCTATATATTATTACTGTAGCGCCGATCTGCCATTGAGATTTTCATACAAGTTTGGATTAGATACGGTAAACAACACTGGATTATTCTGCTTTTCTATTTTGGTGCTCTGTCTCTGTCGAGTAGAACTAGAAAATTGAATAATTATCGATTCTGTTATTTCACACAAGTTATAGAATTGAATGATTATCGAGTCTGCTATTTAACATAAGTAATTTAATTGAATGATTATCGAGTCTGTTATTTAACACAAGTAATAATTGAGTGATTATCGAGTCTGTTATTTAACACAAGTAATATAATCGAATGATTATCGAGTCTGCTATTTAACACACGTAATATAATTGAATTATAATCGAGTCTGTTATTTAACACAAGTAATATAATTGAATTATTATCGAGTCTGCTATTTGACACAAGTAATAATTGTGTGATTATCGAGTCTATTATTTAACACAAGTAATATAATTGAATGATTATCGAGTCTGCTATTTAACACAAGTTATATACTTGAATTATTATCGAGTCTGCTATGTAACACAAGTAATAATTGAGTGATTATCGAGTTTGTTATTTAACACAAGTAATATATTTGAATTATTATCGAGTCTGCTATTTAAAACAAGTAATATAATTGAATGATTATCGAGTCTGTTATTTAACACAAGTAATATAATTGAATGATTATCGAGTCTGTTATTTTACACAAGTAATAGAATTGAATTATTATCGAGTCTGTTATTTTACACAAGTAATAGAATTGAATTATTATCGAGTATGCTATTTAATACAAGTAAAATATTTGAATGATTATCGAGTCTGTTATTTTACACAAGTAATAGAATTGAATTATTATCGAGTCTGCTATTTAACACAAGTAATATAATTGAATGATTATCGAGTATGCTATTTAATACAAGTAATATAATTGAATGATTATCGAGTATGCTATTTAACACAAGTAATATAATTGAATGATTATCGAGTATGCTATTTAACACAAGTAATATAATTGAATGATTATCGAGTCTGCTTTTTAACACAAGTAATATAATTAAATGATTATCGAGTCTGCTATTTAACACAAGTAATATAATTGAATGATTATCGAGTCTGCTATTTAACACAAGTAATATAATTGAATGATTATCGAATCTGTTATTTAACACAAGTAATATAATTGAATGATTATCGAGTCTGTTATTTAACACAAGTAATATATTTGAATAATTATCGAGTCTGCTATTTAACACAAGTAATATATTTGAATTATTATCGAGTCTGCTATTTAACACAAGTAATATAATTAAATGATTATCGAGTCTGTTATTTTACACAAGTAATAGAATTGAATTATTATCGGTTTTGCTATTTCACACAAGTAATAGAATTGAGTGATTATTTAGTCGGCTATATTTTACACAAGTAATACCATCAACCATCAAAGTCAAAAGTTATTCATTTCCGATCTCGTACTACCCCACTTACTGATGTTACATTCTCTTGTGGTAACGCTAATCTGGAAATCA
>JAUMGZ010185037.1:0-16444 GCA_032359645.1 Pododesmus macrochisma
AGTCCATCGTCATAGTTCTTACTTAGTATATAAAGTGATGCTACATATCCAGTCCATCGTCATAGTTCTTACTTAGTATATAAAGTGATGCTACATATCCAGTCCATCGTCATAGTTCTTACTTAGTGTATTAAGTGATGCTACATATCCAGTCCATCATCATAGTTCTTACTTAGTGTATTAAGTGATGCTACATATCCAGTCCATCGTCATAGTTCTTACTTAGTATATAAAGTGATGCTACATATCCAGTCCATCATCATAGTTCTTACTTAGTATATAAAGTAATGCTACATATCCAGTCCATCATCATAGTTCTTACTTAGTGTATAAAGTGATGCTACATATCCTGTCCATCGTCATAGTTCTTACTTTTATTACTTGTTTTTTCGTCATGCCAGGGTTTGATGTGAGATATTTACACATTTATATTTTTACCCCATGACTACTATATGTTTAAAAAAAAATTCCTCACTGAATCTTTCGTCATTCTGTCCTGAGCTATGTTTGTGACAGAAACAAACAAATAACACTAGAGCATCAAGGGAACAGCTGTTCTGGTGTGGGGGTGGCATTAAAACAATAAATAGTTGATATAGAGACAGTTATAATTGTAGAAGAGCTGGTATACTAGATATTGAGTATTGATGTGTTGTAATGATGTCCAGTGACAATCTTATAGTTAACCACCTTTATTACTAGAGATATAACGGAACACCTTTAATCTTCCGTTGTGTGTGTGTTGTTTCTATGTTTATTGGATGTTTGATAGACAACCTTTGCTGTGCGTCCCTGCTTTATGATGTAGTCCACCTGATAAAGTATTGTTTTAAGGGCCCCTGCACATAAAGTATTGTTATCGCTTCTGTCTTCTTTATTTGGAATCATAAACACATCTATTTTGTGTCAGTGTATTGCGATTTTTTGTAGCATTTTTGACATAATTGTGGGGATTTCACTGTCTTGTTGAGACTTATTAAAGCAATGGCTGTAATTAGTATTTCTATTTTATAAATGGAGGATAGCCTACAAATATATAGGATAAGCAGTGATTTCTCCTTGAAATTCTTGACATTTTTAGAATTGGTAAAAATGTTTTACATTTAAAGCATTTTATAAATAGTCTTAATTACCATGTACTTAAATGAAGTGTATAATGTTTTGTAAAAACACCTCCAGTTTATGTTGATTTGAATATAAAAGTAAGAAAATATCATTGTAATGTTGATCAATTGTTGTTCAAAGTGTAGCGTGCTATAGACTGTTTACATGTAGGTAGTATAAACCCAGTACACCTACACAAGAATGTCGTAACTGTGTCAGGTACACCCGCAATATGTAGAACTGGTCTAAGCATTTTGTTGTCCTTGATGAAGGTGCGATTATGTGTACTTCACAATTAAAAAATTTCCATGACCTACATGACAGGTGCTCCTTTGAAATGTCTGTATTTTGTCTTTAATTTGAACCCACGGGAAGTCGCTTTGCAAACATTTTTTCCATCATTTTTGACACATTAAGATTAAATAATACTAGAGTAGCTATATATAAAACTTATTTTAACTGTGTACCTTGATGACACTAATAATTTTAGAGTGTCACATATTACAGAAACTTTAAACATCTAACTGGGGAATGTCACAGGAAGGTACCCAAGTATTTCAGATAACAAAATGTGTCATTTAAAAACAGAAGTCAACATATCTATTGTAGATTATATCTTAAATGTTACAAATTTAACAATTAGCTCTTGGGATAACAAGACATTGACATGTGTCACTGAGGGATCAAAGAGTTCATTTAATGTATTGGATGTCAAAGTGGTCAATCAGTATATCATTGGTCAGTTGATTGTGATGTGTCCAATAAAGTCTTGTGTATCTAATCATTATTAATAATCAAAGCTGAACATTTTTTTGGAATTTCAATATAAAAACATTTTATAGTTAAACAATATAGTATGGAATGTGAAAATTAAATGAAAAATGTTATTATATAGTGTTGCATTCAAAAACTTATGGCACAATTCTTATGAACCCTTGGAAATGCTATGATAAGAAGGATTAAAAGATTAAATTCACAAAAACAATCATTTGGTTCATTTGGTTCTTCTTTGTACATCATGATATGTACAGTGTATCCTTTTAAAGATTTAATGTATGTACCGAGTAATTGATGGGACCTTCCTTTTGATTTGTCAATAAATAACTTGTATTCTGATTGGTCAATAGATAAGCCATGTTGTTTTGATTTGAGGTAATGTTATGTTTGGTGGTTTTGTAGATATTGTGTTGTCTTTAAATGAAATAATTGTACCAGTGTTTGCTGTGTACATGGTTGGATTGTTTGTATTTGTGTCATGTGGTTTTTCATGCTGAATTTAGCAAAGTAAACAAGCAAGAATTTCATATGTATAAATTGAATTATATTTTTGTTTTCTAGCTATTGCATAAATAATACTTTTCTATATAAGAAACTAGAAAAATAAACAAGTGTTATTCAACTTTTTTGTAATGATTACTGTCAATAAGAAACAGTTGCTTATGATACAGGTGTATACTATTTTGTATAAGGTAGATTTAAATTGAATGAAATTGATTTAAATTTTTTACAGTAATGCATTTTTAAATACACTTCTGATTTTATTGAATCGATTCTTTTGAAAAAAGTTGAAGTTCATTATGCAAATACTGTTTTCAAGTATTTGTAATAATATTTTCATATAATATATTCATGTATATGGTTTGATTTTACATATAACACATATTACTGTGTGAATGCAACAAGAAAATAAATTCTTTAGGTCAACAAATCTTAACATTCCTCTTCAAAAAGTTCATGCAGTTATTTAAATGGATTGTAACTCCAATTAGCACCATGTTTCTATAAGTTTTGAATTCTTTCTTTTATTGAATAGGGAGCAATGAAATAAGATCTATCAATAAAACTCCCACACAAATCAAATGAGAGGTACTGAACTTAATTTGTCTTCTACCTTTATGTGTACAAGAACATTCAAGAAAAACTTTATTTTGCAATGACCCAATTTTGTGGCGTGAAGAAGTTGTTAGAATTTAAGTCTATCCGGTTTGTTTTGTATATTAAGATGTGCCATTTGTGATTAAGTTGGGTCTTGTTTTTGTATTGGTTTACACATTAAGTGAAGAATTCCACTTTGTGGTAACATCTATCCCCTCACTCTCTTTGTTCTTCATGTTTGGACTATTTGGTCCATTGTTAAACTTATATTGCTTGTAGAGTCAACAAATCTGTGGTAACAATGAGGGGTGCTATTGACCGAGGGATAATTACATATCTTATAATTAACCTTTGTCATGTTTATTACAGGTCACAGGGTGCAATGGGCAAGAAAGACGTTGACATTGTGAATCCCCTACGCAGCCAAATCAATGTCAACAGACAATACCTCATGGAGGGACAGGTGGAGTTCTGTTGGGTAAGTACATGTCCTCTATATATCTAATGACAACAGACAATACCTCATGGAGGGACAGGAGGAGTTCTGTTGGTTAAGTACATGTCCTCTATATATCTTATGTTAACAGACAGTATAAGTGTCTCTATAGCGAGTGTCAACACACAATTTCTAATGGTGAGACATGTCTAGCTCCAGTAATACCCAGCATCAATATACAATATATAATGGTGATACATGTCTAGCGCCAGTAATACCCAGCGTCAATATACAATATCTAATCATTCTAATGGTGAGACATGTCTAGTTCCTGTAATACCCAGCGTCAATATACGATATATAAAGGTGAGATATGTCAAATTCTAGTGTCTCTATATCCAACATTAACACAATATCTAAGTCTGAGACGTGTCTAGTTCTAGTGTCCTTTAAAATTTAGTTCTATAAATAGTATAAGTAGAGTTTTTGATTTTATTTTAATATCCCACAATACCCAGCTGTCTGTAATTTCTCTTAAAATAATGGAATTAATCTCATGTTAAAATTCTAAGTTTGATAGCACATGTACATTTCAACAATTTCAAATTTATGTCTGCAGTAACAATAGCTAAACAATGGTGTCATACGAGTCGTACTGTGACAGTCATATCTGTGTGTTTGAGTTCACATAGTATGAACATATGACTGATCTGATTGAATTGTCAAACAATTATCAACTTTTGTCATAAAGACCCACTACCGTAAATCAGTTTTTTAAAATGGGTTTTTGAATCAAGTTGGGAAGGGTCGTGTCATAGTATTGTATTCTTTGGCTTGTGATACCCCTCAATAGGCAGATGTCCGTAGGTCTGTACAATGACTGTTAAGCTGTAGGATCTGTCAGCCAGTCTTAGGTGCATTCCACAGTATTGATTGTCTCAGGTTCTACCTTCATGTGATATGAATGGTTACTTATATTCTGCTAGTTGTAAAGTGATCATTTTTAATATGTTCGTTCATGTTAATATTATGAACCATGCACTGAATGACATGCTGAATTTGCATAAATTTCTTCTTTTAAGTTTCAATTCATGTTTACAAATTTGGTTGATTCATCTTAATTAATCAATTTCAATATTTTTGATTGAACTTTTTGTCACGAAGTTTGAGAATAGAATGTAAATACTTTTGTAAATTTCAATGACTGTTTGTTATAATTAGGTTTAACATTCCTTTACTAAAACATGGCAAGGTTATATCAATACATTGTCTGCTTGTAACAATGTGCACTGATGGTTACTATATAGTGCTGTCTCACTAAAATATCATGCCATAGACACATTTACATGATACTTCATCTGATCACATTCTTCTGACTCTCAACCAACCAGTCCTTTTCCTACCCTGAATATTCAGCTGAATGCTTAGTAAGGGGTATAGAGATAACCTCACTTTAATGTATTACATCTGTCATGCAGACAGCAATTGATCCTTAAACCTAACGCACACAAAGTGAACACTCTACCAAATAAGCTACAGTGACAGTAATCTTTCAATAAGTATGGTTTAATATTTAATGAGCTTTGTCAATATTAAGGCAAGTGGTAGTGTTTATACTTGCACACCTGTACATCATATATGTACTTCTTGTGAATATTTTACCTTTTTAATGATATGTATATTATAACTTTAACTGCAGGGCTCCCAGCAGCATGACAGATACTTGTTCCTGTTCAATGACCTACTTCTTGTTGCCAAACAAAAGTGAGTACAGCTCAAGCCTTTATTAACGTTTTGTAATGTCACCTGATGTTTCGTTTTCTATAATGACAATTATTTTGATAGTGTAGAAATATCCCAAGTATTCAAAAATTTCATTTGTGAACAAAATTTAGCTAAATTGATATTAATATTTATTACACTGTGCAAACTATTGAAGATCTATATATAATGAATTTTTTCTGATAATGGTGAATATTTGTTTTCTCAGGACGAGTACAACATTCAAGTTAAAGACACGAGTTCGAGTGTGTGAGATGTGGCTAGCTGATTGTATTGGTGAAGTGACTGATGTCTCCAGACCTGATGATAGGTCAATAGTGCTGGGCTGGCCAACGACTAATGTAGTGGCAACCTTCAAGTCAGCAGAGTCCAGAGACTTGTGGTTTAACAAGCTCAATGAGTAAGTATGCAATAACTTCATTTGGGTTAATTCATTTATTTCTTTAATTATAAATTTTTATTTTGCCAAAAAAAAACATTTAAAAATTAAATCATTAATTATGTATATTTTTTTTTAATACAATGGGTCATTAACTAAATTCTTCCATTACCAATTTGATCATAGTCTAAGTGTGTGGATAATAGATAACGAAAATTGTATGAGATAATTATACTAGAAAAATATTATTAGTTTGTTTTGCTTTGGTACCATAAAAGGAGTGTTGGTATTTTTGTAAAGGTTTCAACCAAGAGTTTTATATAATGCTTTTACATTGTATACATATTTATTTAACAAGTAAAGTTATATTTGACCTTAATTTGGAAAGGTGTGTTACTTCAAACATATTGTCATGTTGATAAAATAGAAAAACTGTTTATTTCTCTCTCCAAAGTTATTACATTGTAAGAAGATTAGACTATTACTACATCTTAGTATAAATCTTGTTTATATTATAATCTATTTTGATTTTGTAGACAAATTGATGAAGAAAAGAACAAAGAGACAGTTTGTAGTCAACTAAAGCTAGTTGTGTTCTATAAGGATCACCAACAGGTGAGTTCTAGACAAAGGGCTCTCACCCTAGTAGTCCCTTTAACAATACAGTAGCCCCACTGGTCCCAAGCTTACCTGGGCTGACCACATGGCACCAGGTAATTACAGGACCAGTAAGACAAGAACAACTCATGCTTAGAAAAACATAGGCCATTTTTACCTGTAATTAATGCTATTACTATTGCTATTTACTCACTTTTAAAGACTGTTCAAGTATATTCTACCAAATACCACAATTTGTACTATTGTGTCAGTGCAGAAGGACTAATATATTGCTATGTTTGCTGCTTCAAATGAAACAATTGAAGAAACTGTTGTTTTATAAACTTAATCTGAAAGGAATTACTACAGACATTCAACAAGGATCAAATATGGTGTGTAGTAATATCTGACATGTCAATTTTCATGTAACACCTTTAATATTACAAGTATTCTGTACTTTATGTTGGTTTCACTTTCATTTTAGCCATATTGTCTGGACATAGACAGTAGTACAGAGGCTCAAGAGGTGGTCAAGAAATGTGTTCATCATTACCAAATACAGGTAAGAATGAAGCGGGACACTTATAAACAATACCTGTGTATTGTTGTTGTCTTAACTGTGACCTTAGTGACAGTATGAGTGCAGTGGGTACTCATAGATCACACCACTGCATTGTTAGCACACACATAAAATCTTGCCAATTCTTTTTTAAGTTGTAAAATGGAGAGAATCATATTTGTTGTAGACATGCTATTATGATTATTGTAATGCTATGACGTGTGTTTGTGTCTAAGTTATCAACAGCACAAGGATATGGCATTGATTTAGAAGAATTAAAAATCGTTTTTTTGTGCACTTAGCAATATATCATTTATAGATTCCTTTGAAGAAGTGCCAATACATGCTACTATAAGTATTATATTTCTCCATATATAGTATTTAGTAGTTTTCTATTGATATGACTAATATATGACCTTATTGGGTAACATAGTTATTTGTTTAAATAATCTTAGCTGTGTATCATTACACCATGCTTTTAATCTACTGTTTACCAATTTAATTTGAAAACAATAAATGTTTAAGTGCAACAAAAGTATGATGCTATTTAAATGTAAAGGTGAAATAACAGTTCTTGTATAATGCTATTTAGATGTTACAAAAATCCTAGAAATTAATGCTATTTAGATGTTACAAAAACCCTAGAAATTAATGCTATTTAGATGTTACAAAAGTCCTAGAAATTAATGCTATTTCAAAAGGGAGTTTTATTCATTAATTAATTAATATTTTCCCAATTAATATAAAGAACTAGGGTCAATCTAAAAACAATTATTTAGATAATCTTAAAACTATTGTTTAGATTATAAAAGCTGCACAAAGTGAAAATGTTGGTGTGATCACCTACTTTGTTTGTTTACATTTAACTTCAGAAAGTGATTATAAGGTAGACTATAAACTTACTTAGTAAGATATAGCGGTGATAACAAATATATTTATAGAATATCGGATGATTGGGTTGCCGATAATGTTTTAATAATTATCTGTTAGTACGATAGCTTGTAGTATAGTAACGTCCCGGACTGGTACATCTCTACTTATCACACAATACATTTATAGGTGATGAGAAGACTATTGTAAGTTACTTAATATAGAAGTTATTGAACGTAAAAAACTAAACAATAACAGTGTTGAAATCAATTATGAATGTAGCAGTAGACTAATGGATATTTATTTGGAAGCCAGTAATTGGACACTTCTGAATTTATGAAATTCAATGCATGCTTACATGAATGGATAACTGAAATTTTTGGGAAGTCAGTAATTTGATGAAAGGTTATCAAAATGTTTTGGAATAATATTTTTATGTGTTGTACATCTTCTCAGGAACCAGAAAGTAAAGATCTGAGACTGTGGGTTGTACCTGGTGCTAAGTCTGGGAGGGAGGACCATCAATATTCATTAATAGGTGAGTACATTGACCTGTTATATAACCTATAATAAGAAATACAATATTCTCAGTGCCTGCATGGATTACATTGGTGTCTGTCAAAGTATATCATTGGCTGGTTATGAAGGAGGAGTCCGGAGACTATATATAGGTAGGTTAATTCCTCAATCTTAGATACTGAAGGAGTCTCGAGACTATATAGGTAGGTTCCTCAATCTTAGATACTGAAGGAGTCCTGAGACTATATATAGGTAGGTGCCTCAATCTTAGATACTGAAGGAGTCCTGAAACTATAGGGTGCATTCTTCAGTCTTAGATGTGATATTATAGTGGATGTTTGTAATAAAGCCATATGTTCAATACAATATTTTATTGCATTCGTATGATTACATAAGTAATTTGATTGCAAATGACACAACAGAACAACAAAATCAATATGTTATTCAGAGCTTTTGTATGATTTACAAAATGCAGGACTCAGCCATTAAATTTTTGTATTTACTACTTTTACACCCATGTTAAACTCATCGTAAGACTGGGTGGAGTACTTTTGCCCCATTTTTAAGGATACATTTATCCTTACAGTCAACACACTGACCACTTGACCCATTAAGAAGAGAGTAAACCCAGTTCAAAAACAAACTCCAAATATTGTTATCATTGAACACCTACACTGGAAATAGGGATCGATTTTGTTGTAGTTGCTACCTAGTTTCAGCTGACCATGAACTGTTTATCAGATGATATAAAGGAGCAGTATTTGACCAGCACATAAACAAATTAGATAATATTAACTGGGGTGTTCACAGCTGTATGTAATTAGGTAGCTGTCTACTTTAAGATTTAAAGTATGACAAATTGTCCATCAATATTTGAATCTTGTGTATGTAGGCCACAATAGATAGGCATGTGTATGGGTTTATCATTTGGTTCTATTGTGATTGGACAAAAAGTGGCCTTTTTAAAAAAAATTGTTATCTGAGTTCAAGAGTCTGATTTTACCAGCCTTGACGACTGACCATTGGTTTTAGTATGTGTACATATAGCTTAGTCGGAGACATTACTCTCAGAGTTTACACAGGTTTTCAACTGGTCACGTTTCTGTCTGTCATGCTCACAACTTTTTATGTTAAAAGTATACAGATTTCAACGGATTACGTATTTGACATTGGGTCAAGTATTATTTTACAACCTTTATCATACAAGAATTTCTTTATAATAAGATCACGAGGGGTGAAATGTTTGATAGATAGGTTGATGGTAGGTCAAGTTAACTCTTTAAACATAAAAACAGCTTAGAGTAAACATATTCTCCTCTAAAGATCTGCCATTTATAGATCCAGTTTATGTCAATTTTAACATTTGTGTTTGTTGACCAAATATGAAATGATTCTATTAGTCTGTTTATAAAATACCTTCCTCTACATAAACAAGTTTTTGCAACAGAAAGAAATAGCTTCATAAATTTATATTTTCCATATTGTCTACATTTGGTGTTTTTGTAAGTATTGTTGTAAAATATTGAATTTTAATTGGCTAACATGTTGCTTTTTCTGTTTGATATTAATTGTGCTATTAACAGATAATTTTTTTAAGAAAGGTGGTTGTATCATTGAATAATAAGGTGTTCTAAAACTAATACAGCTATAACCATGCATTTGACTTCTCTGTGGTTGAACAAACACCACAATAGGATTATTATATTTATTTATAACACATGCTCATGTTTTTTGTCAACAGAGACATTCCTTTAACATTCTTCTACTTGTCATCTAGTCATATAAACAAACACATGCCTATACATTATCTTTGTGGGGTTTCACCAACTCCGGAGAACTTTTACAAGTTTCTACGCATTTCTGATCATCTCTATTTCATGTCTGACTGACACTGCTACTCCTACAACTTTGTTTTTTTTATACCTGAGTGACCTTGGCTCTCTGTCCCCTATCCCTTAAGGTCACATTCCTGTAATTATTTACCAATAAAATACAGGTAAATTCTCCGTCCTACATGTGTATTGTGTCATCTGAGATGGTCATCAGATTGTGTAGTATTGTTTGGCCATATAACTAGGAAAGTTTGATCCGATTAGCCATATCTTCTCCCTATATTTCTATTGAATTAAAGATCAAGCTTTACATAGACATTTCACAACAACATTTGGTTATCTATATTAAATCAAATGTTTTTGCCATATTTGTCATTTTAACCAAATGAAATAAGTTTGCCACTGACAACCTCCGCCCACTCAATTCAATTAGAATTTCTCTAACCAGGTATTTGTAATGTACACATAGATTTACTATTAAGATGATATTTCATTCATATAGACATGATAGTCAGTCATGATTTTACTCACTAGAACACATTTCACAATACAGACTATTGTTTCTTTATCATACTTAGACATAACTCATTTTGTTACATACTGTTTATCATGAGAAATGACACAAATATTTCACTAAAGCTCCCTGACAGGTACGGTAGCCATGTCCATCAACACAGCATAATTACCACCCTATTTACCTGCAGGCTGCACCAGTTCAAAATCATTGTGTTTGCTTGAAAAAGTAATTCTGAGTTAAGTCAATATATTTATAATATTGTGTGTCAAGCTATTTTTAAAGTGAAATACCTTTGAGCATACATGTGATAGTGGCATGTTCTATGGTACATACATACACCATTGAAATAAGTGCATGACAAAAATAAAATGACCTTTAGTTTACATCCAAATGTTAAATTCATACTCTGAGACCTCCTGATTACATACAAAAGACAAAAATAATGTATGTTTTAAAGTGAGATAAGAGGAGGATACGGCCCTGTTACTAAGGAATTTACTTGTCAGTTTGCGTCACTGTCTTTATGGGGCTATATTTCATTAGGTACGATTATCTTATCTGTGTAAAGCCAGTTCTTCTCGGTGGTTCAAAAACAATTAAACTTCATAGTCTGCATATCATACATGTAAAAAGCACCTAAAATATAGAACTGAATAGATATTGAGTATTATTTCATATACAAGCATGCTAACATATACCACACTTGATTGATCATGCCTACGATCGTCACAAGAACAATCTTGTCAGATTGACAGGTATCGCAAAGTAAGCTCCGCCCCTGGATTAATCCACAGGTAAATTTGGTGTATCTGTGACGCAGGTAGAAAATTGTTATTTACACCTGAGAAACTGTTGATTGGTTTAGTATAGGTGTATGGGGCAATACACATAGTTCAGATCCACGTTTATATAGACATTTATCTGAGTTACCTGTAGTAGTGATTGATCTTGTTTGGTTGTAACCCATCGGAGCAAATAGTGGCGATATTTTCAAATTATTATGGCGTTTAAACTTGATATAATGTGTGGGATGTATTAAGGATATATCAGTGTTTAGTGAAATATTCATTGACAATGTTGCTTATCGTTGATGAAGGTGAGTAATCTTATCTTTTTAAGTAAAAAAAATGTTTGTGAATACATGTCAGCAAAATAGATATTAATATAATATTCACAAAACATGTTATTCTAACTTTTCTGATATTTGACATTTGCTGGTTTATCCTGGTTGTCCTCAGAACAATGGTCACCTCAGTCAGTGTCATGTTATACCAATATTGTTATGTTATAGATGTCATTATATGTAGAATTATCTATATTGGCCACTATTTACATAACACATAATATTTGCACTATAGTTCATAGTCATTTGATTCCCTGGGGTTTAGCAGTGAATGAGTAAATGTAAAACGAGATGTGTCTAGTATTGATTTTACAGTGTTTGTCTATACTCCAACCTTCCCATGTAAAATGTTTGTCTAAGTTTACACTCACAAAGGTTTATATTGTGAGTAATGAGGACACAAAATAACATTGCTGTCCAAATTGATTCAGACCAAGGCACTATTTTTATTGTAAACAATATTTCATATCCAGTGGAACACAAGGATATGTGCTTCAAATGTGTGTTTTGAATTTTAAACCACACTATAAAATGTTGACTAAATTTTAAATGTGGTTACTATGTTGTAGAGTAATGGCAATTGTTCAAATTGAATTGTTTTAAACTTCAAAAGGACAAGAAAGGTTAAATAAAAATCTATATATAGCACAGTATACGCATGACTTTAATATGAATGCTTGTGATTTAAAAGACCAAATGTCTACTGATCAATCAAGTTATAAAAACAGTACTTAAAGTTTGTAACTTTTTGAGATTTAATGTCTACCTGTGTGTGTAATATTAACAGGTAAAACATACTACTGTAGAATTTACCTGTAGCTAAATTAACTTCTTGTTTGACGTTAAATTATTCTTGAATAACAGTAAATTACTATGTCTGCAGTCATAGTGTAACTGTTTTTCAAGAGCATGCAAGTGGAATAGTAATTAAAATTACAATTCAATTTAGGTTGTCGCTGTTTTTACACACTAATTTGTACACTTACATTGATACAACTGAATGTTCATTACTCTTGAAATTGAGTGAAATGTAGAAATATTTAATTATTTATAGGTGAAATATGTTGACCTGTAATTTTGTTGTCTTTAATCAGGTCATGAGAGTCCATTTAATATAAAGATGAGCCATGTACGAGATATGTACCAATCAAGAGATGAATCCATCCTACAAACAGAAGACTTTGATAAAGTGCTAGACGAAGCTCCGGCTGAGCTAAAATGCGAGTTCCACTTAAAGCAAAATAAGAAGTCTCCAAAGAAATATGGTAAGTTAGCTTTTTAGATTAATTGTGAGATGAGAACAACTTCAAAAACTGATGAGATAGCTTTTTAGTTTAATTGTGAGATGAGAACAAACAACATCAAGAATTGATGAGATAGCTTTTTAGATTAATTGTGTAATTGTGAGACGAGAACAACATCAAGAACTGATGAGATAGCTTTTTAGTTTAATTGTGAGATGAGAACAACTTCAAAAACTGATGAGATAGCTTTTTAGTTTAATTGTGAGACGAGAACAACATCAAGAACTGGTGAGATAGCTTTTTAGTTTAATTGTGAGACGAGAACAACATCAAGAACTGATGAGATAGCTTTTTATTTTAATTGAAATTTTTATTTTTCAATGTCACTGTTTTTTTTATATTTGATTTAGTTATTTATGCTCTACAAAGAACATATCCAACCAATTTGAACTAAAAATCTATTGTAAATTATAGTAAAAATCTATTGTTAAACACTTAGTTATTGATTATTGGCAGTAATTATTAACTAATCGTAATGACCCTGAAATAGCCAGTACTAATGTCACAGTTTATTACCCATGGGTACAGTAACTGCATATTAAGCCATTATAGGGATCAGTTCATTAACCCCAGAGAATTGATCATAATGATTCTGGTAGAACTGCGTTTTCTCTGTAAAACATCATTGATTGTAAATATCTTTTGCTTGAAAACAAGGACTTGAATCTGCATGTTAATTTGATATGATTTATACAAGAATCATATGCCAAGGGAGACAACTGCTAGAAAAAGTGTGTTTCATACAGCATATCGGTGTATAGTCAGTATAGATAGACAACAATATAGTGTAAAGCCTAAATAGGGGCATGTAAAATAAACATTCTCTTGGTGTCATCTTGAAAAGTACATTGACGACATTAGATTGTTATTATAGTGGATGTCAAATCATGAGGTGAAGACACTATGTTGTTTGTGTGTCACTGCCTCACGTTAAAGTACATCTCCACCATCTTCTTCTTGACACATAGCTAGGTATATAATTCTTCTTTATTAAAGAGAAAAAGTTTTAAATAGTTTATGATGTTTATGAGATAATGCTTTAGGCTGTAATAGAATATGACACTGTGATCATTGACGTGTGTATATGTGTGATTGTCTGAATACCTACTGTCATTAGGAACGGCTCACTACTCCAGTCCAATGTGCCTATTTTGTTTTGAAAATAAACTGACAATACACCCTTCAGCAAAGAATGAACATCTTTACCGCTTGTCAAAGGTTTCTTTTTCATTTCTTGTAATCTTTCATTCATACACCATTAATTGTGTTATAATAATAATGTATTATCTGTGGTCTGTATTGTACAGACTTCATTCAACTTCACGCTTTTATAGTGCCAATGCATCATTATATCAGGGATCATCCTTAAGACCTTTGATTCATTATGCATTAATTAACATCTCCCCATCATCTTAACGATCTATCCTATATACAAGTTACAGTAAGGAATGTCTTTACAACAAGGTTTTGATATTGTAATTTATTTATAGTAAAATTTTGTCTCATGTATTGCATTTTTGACACCTTTTCTTTATTCAAGTGTTTTTAAAATTTAGAAATAATTTGTCAAAAATGTTATGAAAACATATTAAAACAACAAACAAGGTATTTGTTTGACAGGTATGTCATAAAGGAACGGTCATAACATATGCAAATTCCTGTGTCCATTCACAAATGCTTGTCGAATTTAAATTCTAACATTCATTCATGAAATGCAATTGTTGGTAAAAAAATAATTGGGACAACAGGCTCTTCATGGGTATAATCCGGGCAACTATTCCTTTTCACAAGTTTAAAGCTTAGAGAAACTTTGATAAATACTATTGAAATGGGATAATCCCCTTACGTAAAAACTGGACTTAGGTCGCATACAACCATTCTTATTGGACAGAATGATGTTTGTTAGTTTGGTCATTTATGTCGAGGCCAACATGACTTGGGATAGGTATATTTTTTTACAATTGAAAGAAATTAACACCTTTTAAAAATACTTGGCAGTGGCAGCGGTAAGGTAGTAGTGAATTATTTATTTACAGTTTTAAAACAAAATAATTCTTCAAAGTGCTAGTATCTGTTTGCTGTGCATGTGTAGGTGTTAAAGCTACTTACATTTAACCTGCTTGACATGTTGTTTTGGAGGACCTCGCTTTAGACATTGTGTATTTTCTTGAAGGTCAATCAAGATTAAAAATAGGATCAAATCGAGGTTTAATCCAAGTGTTTTTATTTTGTAGTGGAAAAATTTATTTGCAAAAACAGGATTTAAAGAAAATATAGGATCAAATTAATACTTGATCCAAGTGTTTTTATTTTGCAGTGGAAAATTTTATTTGCATACAATAGGATTTAAAGAATAATTTTTTCTATTTATTCAATAGAAGATAGTGGTAAGAGCTTCAAGAAGAACAAGAATAAATCTCCATTAATGAACTTCTTCCGGCGTAAAAACGATGATAAAAACAACAATCAGTCTCCTCCGGGCAAACTTTTTGGACATCCATTACAAGATGTTATTACAGAGGAAGGATTACCTAAGTGTGTTATGGTAAGAAATTGTATTAGATACTGAAAATCAACATTCACTTTTTTCTCTAATTTTGTGCACTTAAAGGGGGAAGGGGAATGCTTGATGCCTAGGAAAACATTTTGCCTCTTTCCACAAAAAAGTTTTGAAATGTGTTGTCTAGATATTGCCAGAAAGAAACACAACCTTTGGCACATTTGATGAAATTCATATCTACAGTGACTGCTAGTGAAACAGTTGATGTTAATATATTATTTACTGTACCATACATTCAATAATTCTATTTGCGACCTTGTTTTAAAAGTTTTCATTTTTTTATTTTACAGGAGTTACTACAGATACTGTTTAGAGAAGGTCCACATACTGTGGGTATATTTAGGAAATCTGCCAATGCTAAAAAGCAGAGAGAACTTCGACAAATACTGGACAATGAATGTACATTTAATGATGAAGAGTTTGGTCCCCTTGTTGTTGGTGCTGTACTAAAGGTAAGAAAGCCATTACATATTGCAAAATGTTAACTAATATCTCCATATTTCATACAATTAATCCTAATTATACATGTACAACTTGGTATGTAGTTTTGCATACATTGTTAATAGTTTATATTATTAACTTTATTTACTTTGACTTGACCCAGAAATATTTCCTTACATTTGTAAATAGATAATACATATTTTAACTTGTGTTGCAGGAATACCTCAGGACGTTACCTCAGTGTTTACTTAAAGAGCAGTTGTATGATGAATGGTTGAGTTTAAACAACAATGAGATGCATAGCTCACAAAAATTATCTAAAGTTAAACAGTAAGTAGCATTTTAAATGTGACAATAACTAACAATGTTGACAATAACTACCCATGTTCTGAGCATTTTAAAGTTGACAATAACTACCCATGTTCTGAGCATGTTAAAGTTGACAATAACTACCCATGTTCTGAGCATTTTAAAGTTGACAATAACTACCCATGTTCTGAGCATTTTAAAGTTGACAATAACTACCCATGTTCTGAGCATTTTAAA
>JAUMGZ010185038.1:0-13676 GCA_032359645.1 Pododesmus macrochisma
ATATATAAGGTTACACACGACAAAGGTAAGGCTACTCACGACATAGGTACCGTTACATATGACAAAGGTAAATTGACACGACAAAGGTAAGGTTACACGACATAGGTTAATTTACACGACATAAGTAAGGTTACACCACGACATAGATAAAATTACATGTGTCATTCTTGTTTTCCCTATTGTTTTATTCCCAGAATATGTTGATGTTAGTCTCCGTTCGTGATGGGTTTTCTTTGGTTTTATTTAAAAATGCACTCTATGAAACGTTTGTCATTGATATATGCTGCAGTTATACTAGTACGTCTGTAACTTCAGTGCAGTTTATAACTTATATTTTCGTTTGTCTTTACTTAGAAATACAACTACTATCAAGGTTTCTATTCAAATTCATATTCTGCCAGGTAACTCCTGATTCTGTACTAATGTCTTTATACGTTGCACCAAGATAAAAGACGATTTTGCTCTCATAAAGTTGAAACTTCTTTTGAAGGGATACTGAAGGCGATATCTACACCAAATGATCATATTGTTATATGACACAGAATGTATCTACGCAACATAAACACTATTCACAATTCATTACCCACAATCCTTAGCCTTTTCTTCTTATTTAACCTATACTTGGTCTTTCCTCGTGCTCTATTTTTATGGTGTCATATTAATTGTATCTGTCGGTAAAGTTATGAAAATGTCCTGTTTCGGAACTTTTTTTACTGGTTGTTTTTGTCTTATATCTTGACTCTTGGTCCTTTTTAATTGGTGGATAAGGTTACCATACACCGGAATGACACTGAGGCATCATGGCGGGTAGCACATGTGTAGCAGGAAACGCTATCCATATCGCGAGCACCTGGTTTCGCTTCTAGTTTTTTAATAGAAGTTCATGATGTTTCCATTTTTAGTTAGTAAATGTATATTTGGTTCATTTTTCTGTGTGCATCCAAAGTTTTCTTATTGTTTGCCAATGTCCATGGACTAACTGCCTAGAATATCGTCTTGGTTTTTCAATTTACTTACTCAAGTTGGTTTTTACACGCAACGCTAGCATAATCTGATTTTGTATCTGTAAGTTACCAAACATTGTCATGTCTAGATATTTAAAAGAGATGTATAACATAAGCACTTGATTCACAAATCGCTGTATGTTTCAAGTGGGTTTTTACGAAAAACGCTAGCATAATCAGATTTCGTATCTGTTAGTTTAAATCACAAACTTGTTTTAGGGTCTTGGGTAGGTTAACTGTAGATTTTTGCCTTTTCCTGGACAAACAAACTATTGAAGAGCACTTTGTCTAGCAACTTCCTAAAGTTAACATACCCAATACAAAGAGACCTTGATAGTTGTTATACCACAGACAAAGCTGCGTTTTAGATCTAACAGATCAGGCAATCTTTGACAAAGAACACATTTAAGCCAACACCAGGTGACCTATGATCGTTTGGTTGTCCAGGAATATGAGAAATTTTACAGTAAACCTACCCAAGACCCTAAGAAAAAACACTGTTTGTTTAACTATCAAGATCACCTTGCAATGGGTATGTAAACTATCAAAGGTAACCTTGTATTGGTAATGTAAGCTATCAAAGGTCACCTTGCATTGTGTATATAACATTTCAAAGGTCGCCTCGTCTGGAGTATGCTAATTCTCAATGGTCACCTGGTTTGGAGTATGCAACCTTTTGAAGGTCGCTAGGTATTGAGTAGTTTATCTATCAAAATTCGTCATTGCCCCGTGACTATTAAACAAAACTCAAACCTATGCTCAAACTCATTCTCAAACTCATTCCAAAGCGGAAAAGTATATGCCCAGGTAAAAACTACTCAAAATTAGAATCTCTCAAACTTCTTGAGCACACGCTCAGCTAAGAATACAAAAGTGCAATCTGAATGAATCTAATGTGTAAATTCAACTTGGGCAAATACTTTTTCAACACAACAGTAACAATTTAGTTTTGGCAAGACAATTTTGTATAAGTATTGGGTATGGTTTTTGTCCATCATAACCATCGTGCAGTTTTGCCACCGTTGCCCAATGACTCTGTGACTTTGATTTACTGAAGTCTTGTCTATTTAAAATTAATGTTTCTCTTGCGTTCATTAATGACAGCAGCTTCGAGCAAGATCTGGGGTTCGGGATGGGGCAATTCACACATAGTTTTGTCTACTTCTTCTTATAAATATAATATTGATTGGAGGCATGATTAAGGTTGCATTTTTGTATTGAGCAAGTATCATGATTTCGAGAATGACTTCGTGCTCAATTCAGCTTGAGTTTTTTTTTATAGTCACAGGCCTGGTCTTTGTCCTCTGACTTTCAAGTGTTATGCAAGTCCGTCCGTCACTCCGTCTGTCCCTCCGTCCGTCTATCTTTGCTTATTTATTATAATATGTAATATGCGTGCATGAGTTCTTACTTTTGGTCGTAATGTATTTACTACTTTGTTTTCATGATTTTATTGCTGCTTCCTGTCTATGGTTTTCTCCCGTGCTCTTTCCTAATGATATAAGCGACATATTCTAATGGAGGCATGTGTCTCTTTGTTACCATGAGAAAAGGTTGCCATATACCAAAATGCCAAGGACGGGTGACATTGTGACAGGAAATGCTTACTCAATCGCAAGCACCTGTTTTCGCATATAGTTTTTTAAATAGAAATTCGCCATTTTTCATTTTTAGGAATAAATGTATTTTTCATCTGTGTGCGTCGTTTGTTTTACTTTTCTTTGCCCATGTCGAAGGACGAACGGATTTTGGTTAATGCCCTGTGTTTGTGTTTTTGTTTTGGTATTTACTTCGTTACAATTGATCACATTGTCTTGGACACGTAAAACATGCTCTGATCTATTCACGGCCGATAATGTTCCTTCCTGATTACTCTATGACATCTAAGTCTGTGTTCTTGTCAACCAAGGACTATTTAATGCCATCGAAGGTCGTCAAACGTTTCCCGTAATATAAGGGTTAATTTAAATGTTATGCGTTTTGTAATTGTTGGCAACCAAACATCGTCATGTTTAGGAGTTTCAGAAAGAAAAAGTACGGCATAGTGTGTTTAGACTGAAGTTTTCACTAAGTGTTGCTTGTATTTTGAATTTGGTGTGGTGACAATTATTTGAAATATGACCTTGTGTCTTTTTACAAGGTATACTGATCATGAATTGTGTACAATCTACCATAGGTAATAATAACAGCCTTATTATTATTTAACACTAATGTTACTAACTATTCATTAACGTGTGTTTGTGTGTGTTGATGGTTATTTGTCACGCGTTTGATTTTTTGCACATGTACGTAAGTGCAGATTTCTCACTTTACTTTTATATTCAGTTTTACTTATTTTATGAAAATTTTCCATCATGTGCTATGTTCAAGTCTGAATATGTTGTGCTTATATTAGTATATTGCATCACTAGGCAATATCAAGAAAGGATTGTATCGCTGTCTAAGTGATGTTGTTTTGACAAAACATGACTGCAGAATTCAGATGTTACCTTGCAAAGTGAACAAACACAAATAAATTGCGTTGATAAAAAGGGAATAACATGCATATATGCATAACGCTTTTAATATTTTAAGTGTATTTTTTGATGACGCATCATATGCATTGTGAACATTCGCTTCACTGTTGACGACAGAAAGGGTAACAAATACGTTAATACAAAACGAACCATCAATACTGTAAACATCTAAATATACAAAACAAACAGAGTTATTGCGTAGACGAACAATATGCATTGCAAAATATTGACAATTGGATTGCTTTCCTTGCAATGACACTATTTGTGCCGTTGTTATTCATACGCTATAAATAATAATGATCTCTGTGAACTGTGTGACGTCATAATTAATTGCACTTCTCTGTTCATTTGCTGAAACATTCCATTTAACGAAGCGGTGATCGCTTGATATTAAAAAATATAAAAAAAATTTACTAGTCTTACAAAGTCAAGTGAATCAGACTTGAAGTGTCTTAGCTCCCTATTTTACAAATTTGTGTGGAATAATAACTCAACTGATAAAGTGTCAAGAAATCTAATTGTTTCAAATACAATTGATGGCGGACTTAAAATGCCTAACTTGTATTCATTTATAGATTCTCTTTAAGTTAGCTGGACAAGAAAATTTATGAATAAATCTCCTGGTTGGAAACATATTTCATATTCACTTTTACCTGAAACTTCCTTAAATTTACATAATGCAGGTGATGGTTTTTGTGATTTTTGTCTAGTTCAATTTTCCTTTTTGGAAAGAATACTTTGTAAGTTGCAGAAACTCCATTAATAATGTTCATGTAAGTGATAAAGAAGCACTGTGGTATATCTCTAAAATTAAAGTTCAGTATAAAAACTTATATTATCAAACTTGGTTTGACCATTGTATTACACATGTTTTTGATATGCTCAATATAGGCGACTCTGGGAACTTCATAACTATGATAGTTTCTGTGATTTTTATCAATTAAACCCTCCTTTTACCTTATTTGCAGGTGTAAAAGCAGCAATTCTTAAAATGTGGCCAACTCTAAATATCATAATTAAGCATTATAAATACAGAGATATCAGAATTTCCTAAAGCATTATCAATTATTCTAGAAAATGTTAAAGGAGTGTCAGAACTATTTACCATATTTTTATTCAAAACCTTAAATGTAATAAAATGTACAAATAATGGGAGGAAGATTTGGCTACTGATATTGATGTCAATAGTAAAAGGTGGGAAAAGATAAATAAGTTAGCGTTTAAAGTCACCAAAGATACTAAGTTAAGATGGTTTCAATTTCGCCTTAAAGATTTCTGCCAACCAATACTTTACTGTATAAAATGAAATTTGTCACTTCCCCGTTATGTAATGAAACATACACACATTTATTTTATGAATCTCAGTTTTCCGTTAAATTAATTAAAGATTTAGAGAAATGGATTCAGGATGATGGTGACATATATATATGTTTAAAATACACGAATGTAGACTGCAAAGCGCACATAAGGTTAACCATAACATGTTTATGTAGATAATTTGTAGCAAAGACAATGGAATATTTGAGGCGTTTTTAGTTTTTTTAGTAATACATGAGTCGATTTATACCTATAAATTGTAACGTGTTTTATACAGTTAAAGTTTGTTCCGCAAACATGGCCTGAACTTTCGGTGAGATCACCTCTGCGCGCGAGCATGTATGTTTGAAGTTTGTATGCATGAGCGAGTATGCCTGCATGTGTGAGCATGCTTTTCTTTATCAGGGTTGTATGCGTATGTTAATCAGAGCGGGCGGGGTTGACGGTGTAAAAAGTCACAAAATTGGTCATCATTTATATATACATTTAAATGGGTGTTAAAAAAGAAGTATGTAGTTTTTAACATGTCCTTACTTTCTGTCACACGTATTAAGCTTTTGTTGTTGTTGTGTTAATCTTACTATTTTACAATATATTGATAGCTATATGAAGATGAGTAAACTATTGTTGTTATATGGATAAACGTCTTATCAAGTATTGCATGATATTTAACAACACTTCATAGTTAACTGCTATGTTTAACATGATTGTGTTATATATAACATTATATTGAGTGATATTGTGCTTTATGGTATAATATAATGTTATATATGATATGGTGGGATGTAGTAAGGTGTACAAAAATGTGACATGATTTGATGTGATATATATATGATAAAATATGATACAGTATGGTATGGTATGGTATGGTATGGGATGGTATCGTTTGAGATGGTATTCTACTATATGATATGGTATGATATGATTTTATTTTGATATGGTGTGATATGATGTTATATGATATGATACAAAAAACATAATGAAATGTTATAAAATATAATTTAATATAATATTTTATTCCTATGTGTAAGTGAGTGTGGAGGTTGGCGTTTGTGTGTGGAGGTGTATCTATGAATGATTAAATTTATGCAACAAAATGAACTGAAAACGGATTTTATATTGAAATTGTTATTTATTAATAATTATTGCAATATGCTATAGGTATTCCTGTTGGCTAATCCTGTTGTTATTTTGCTCTGCATTTAGATCATAAAATATGTTGAAATGAAAAGAAAAATATTTACAGCTTTCATGTAAAGATGTCTTGTCTATTTCAAATTTCTCTTGGATGTCCATTGATGACATATGCTTTGTAACTAGACCTTGGATGCGGGACAAGGATGATTTACGCAGAGTATTGGTTATTTCCTCCTATAGATTTGAATTTATAAGTGCCATATTTCATTTTGCAATTTTATAAAACAAAGTTATCATCATTGCGACAAAGACTGTCTGCATCGTTTACACATGTTATGTCTCGTTTTTTCTTAGTGTCACCTTCCTATTTTAGCGTTTATGTCAAGGTTATGTCAAATTTTCATGTTTCCAATTACCTTTTGTAGATATGTATGAACGTTTTACTCGTGTAATTTGTCACAATATCGGTGAAAGACTCTGGACGTAACGTTAAGGGGGAGGGGGAGGCTGGACGTGAGAGGATTATCTGTCGTCCTGATAAAATCGTTAGAATTCTGTACACTTTGTTTATTTGAACTGTACCGACAAGTGTCTGAAATTTATATAATTGAAAAAAAAACTGGCAAAAATTAGTCTTTAAAAAGATATAGAATATACAAACTAAAGTCAAAGTACCTGTATATTTTTCTGATTATTTCTTCAGATTAGAATGAACGCATGTATACCTGAATCCCCGTAAATATATATCATTGGTGGAAAGATTTCATCTGATGTGTTTAATTTTGATAAATTTCGCCCAAAAATTAACTTTCAGCTTGATACGTTTAAAAAAAAAACACAAAAGAGAATCTCTGTGATCTCTATTTTTTTAGAGTGATTAAAGGGGCATAACTGTTATTCGTGACCATATTTAATTATGTCAGGCGAAATTTTTATTATCTTCGGTTATTCACATTCACACTTTGGATTGGACTTTTTCCAAGAAAGGTTTACTCATGATTACAAAAACACAAAGAAAGCAAAGCAATATATCTGTGATGCTAAGGTATGTTTATTTCCTTTGATCGTCTTTTTAATTTTGTCAAAACTTTTGTTGGTACATAAATGTATGTCTCCTTATATCGTCAGTTAATTCCTCAGATAGCCATCTGAAAAATGCAAATATAAACATGTGATATTGTTAATCTTATTGTTATAACTTACAAAATCACGATAAATGCGTCTAAACAAAAATACTACAATCAAACAGGAATGGATATGATTCATAAAACGGAAATGAAACACAGCACAACTAAAAAGGTAGATAACTTAAATTTAAAACACACATACAGCACAGCACAACGCAAAACAAACCACATGAAAACTGTGGGATGAAAATACAAATACTCGAAAAAAGGTTTCAAAAACAATTAACATAAAAAAAATATGAAGATCTACTTTGAAAAGTTACCTATATCTTATGAAACAAAGGTATTCAATATTCTACTACATATTTCTAGTAAGGCTAGTTAGGCTAACTACTTCAATGCATCTTAAGGCCGTTTGAAGACGGATAATTAGTACACGTTTGAAAAATATCAAGTAGATACATCTAAATATCTGGCATCGCACAATGTCAAAGAAAAATACATTTTAGAATAAAAACGGAATAGGCAACACCAAGAAGACTTTTCCAAGCAGTCATATTTAAAACTCGTGAATAATTGCCAATAAAAAACCTAAATGGAAACAAAATCATGATTTTTCAAATCTATTACAAACGGTCACCGAAAGAGTAAATGAAGACAATGTAACATATAAAATAGCTACAAAAAATGTATTTGAACAAGACATAACATATCAAAAGTTTAAGTTCATTTGACTTTTGGCCTTACATAGGAAGTGAATAAATGCTTATGTTAAGTTATTTCGTAGGTTAGGCCAAGAAATTATGAGTCTAAAATAATATATATATTAGATGTATATATATATATATCAAATGAGCGGGTTGCTCCGAATATTTGACATTTTTTTAAAAGAACACTGTTCAAATATTATGATGAAATGTGGGCTTTCTGCGAGGGAAGACTAAAGATGAACATTTAGGTAAAAGAATGTGCATAAAAAATACGTTAAATTTACCTTATCTTTTGTAGTTACTTTCAATATTAGCAAGCCTTGGTCAGAAAATAATAGTCAATGTGTGGATCGCAACTATTGTACTGTATCATATTCCTGCAGCCAATCGGATTTTCTAAAATTGAAAACGTTACATACAAATCATAACTTGATCAAAGATAAGTATCAGACAGGCATTTGACAGATAGGTGAAAACATATTTAGCTACTTCCACTCGCATTCGATTTTTTCTAGTAATAATCATGAGTCTTATAAAATGTTGACCTGTCTTGAATTATGCAAAGCATTGTGCTTTATGTTTGATAATATATTTGTTCGTTTTGGCTACAAGATTGACATGAAGAATGTTGGCGTACCCATGGAAACGAGCTTTGCTTCCTGTTTTGACTACGCGCACATTTAAAATTTTGGCAAGACAATTTTGTATTATTATTGGGTATTGTTTTTTGTCCTTTGGCTCTGTAACTTTGATTTGCTGAAGTCTTGTCTATTCAACATTAATTCTTCTCTTGCGTCCTTTCATGACAAAAGCTTCGAGCAAGATCTGGGGTTCGGGACGGGGTAATTCACACAGGAGTTTTGGCTCCTTCCTCCTTTCATCATTCGGCATTTATATTTCTCAATTACTTCGTTATGACCGAGCTTGTTAAGATGTCAATGACTTATATATTCGTAATATTGCCCTTACCACCAAGATTATTTCAAAGAGTTATCAATTTTATAAACTACGGTAAACTTTTGGCAACTTTTATAAAGACATCCGGAGATTCTTTTTAAATATTAAATTAAACTTATATGATCCTCTTGTAGTGAGCGACACTTCATGCCTAGTATTTGGTCCGCTTACCCTTAGCCTCTACTTGGCATAGACTTTGTCATTGCACACCTTCAATTAATACTGCTGGAAACCAAAGGAGGGATCATGTTGAAAGCTCCCCATATAGAGAAGAATTAGTCCTGGTATCTGCCTTTCTGGTTGTTAGTTAAACTTTGCATTAGTTATTATGTCAGATCTCATACTGCTGCAATATCAATTACTTAGGCAACTTCAGTTATTTTTCGCTGACACATACTGGGGAGTGTGTACTCTCCTGTGTTCCCCCAACTTGTTATACCTGGTAGTTAAAGTTTACTTAGGTGTTGCTGTTGTACCTCTGCGAATACACTGATTGTGTATCAATGTCACTAGTCATATACTTATATATATATATGTGGAATCTATGAATCAACCACATATTAGACACTGTTTTCGGCTTTACGCTACTTGGCTATGTCCTGTTATTGTGTTTTCAATAGCCTTTTGTAAATATGTATGCACGCTTTTGCTCGTTTAGACTTAAATGGAAAATTGATGAGGGCGGTTTGTTGTTAAGATTATGTACAGCGCCATGAAGTGTATTTATTAATTTGTATGAATATTTGTCTATACACAAGACTTCTAGTCTCATGCGTTATAGTGGGAAGGTTGAGGCCTCAATTACAATTTAACCACACCACCTTGTTTCGTGCTTGGTGACCGTGTTCGCATGGATTTCTAGTCTTGAGAATTATTGTGATGTTAGTTTATTTCCAAACATTCTGGTGCTAAATTGTGTTAATGCCACTCATCCTGTGTTTTAAAAAAATGTACATGTCCATGAAAAAGAGCACGGACATCCTGTATGCAATCATACACATTGACAAAGAGTCAATAAAACCAACAGCGCAAATCTAACAAACTCATTTCACTCTGTCATGTGATAAATTGCTGCTTCCTGATAAGAAACGATGTAATGTAATCGGAAACGCTGCATTGTGATCAAAAACGCTATCATGTAATAAAAATCACTGTCATGCGATACGAAATGCTGTCATGTGATTGAAAAGGTTGTCATGTGATAGAAAAACCCCTGTACACTTTCAAAACAGGATGAGTGGAATCAGAAGAACGAAAGTCATTGCCAAACCAGTAATAGTCACACTTAACAAGTTAGCACCAGTGTGAAAATGAAACAAATTGACGTTATAACGATCCTAAAGTCTAGTAATTACTGCAGATTAAAGTAAAATGACCACAAGGAAGTCTTCAGTATGGCCATACATGTACATTTAAACATGTAAATAATACATTTCATGGCGATGTCAATCATCTCAACATCCAACTGCTCGTTTGATTGGTCAATCTTAACACGTACAATGTATTTCCAATTTATAAAAAGCAATTTAAAACGTTGAATCACGACACATGGATTTAGTCAAGCAGCATAAAGCCGAAAACTATGGCAAGGCAGATTCGTTGAATCAACGCATAATTTAGTAAATGAATATTGACATCAATGAACAATCAGTGTTCTTGCAGAAGTACAGCAACAACAATTAAACAAACTTTGACAAAATGGGGACTGTTGGAGAGCAAGGACTCCCCAGTTTGTTTCAGAAGAGAAACAAAAAATGCTTGTTTATTGTCGCAACAATAGAGTGATCTCAGAAATAATAAACAACGCAAAATCCAACTAACACCCAGAAGGACTGATATAAAAACCCAGATTTCTACATATAAAGTATCGGTGGTATTGTTAGAAGATGTGCGAGAACAAATTCGATGCTAGTAAGAGGTTGTAAATAGGCATATTGTGTGGTCACTTTAAGAGGATCATAACTACCTTAAAATGAATTTTCTTGTAACTTTAGTATAAAAAAAATATGCCTAGGTTATTTCTTATCCTCCCAAGATTGTAAACAAAATCTCAATGAGTGCTGTGATACAGTTTCATACTTACCTGTACTCCAAATTGTTGTGTTTTATTAATATTTCGACGCTTTATTGTAAGTTAGCCAGCCAGTCTGTCTGTTTGTCTTTCGATCATATCTAATTTTATATACATTTTTACGTCACCATACCTGATGATGACTGGTTTTTCAGAAAAACGTGTCGAGAGGAATACGTTTAAATTTTCCTTTATTGACTACGCGGACATTTAAAATATGGAAAAGAAAATTTTGTTTTACAGTTGAGGTCTGATTTGTGTGCATCACAACCATTGGGATGTTCCCCCTTTCCCTTTGGTTATGTGCCTGTAATTTACCGGAGTCTCATCTATTCTAAATTCAGTATCTTTATAACATCAATTAGTGGCGACTGAAGCTCGGGACGGCCGGTCTCAAACATAGAATTAGCTCTTCCCTTTTGTAAATGTCTTATGTATTGGAGGAAAGTTTCCGATTAGTTACTTACTGGTAAATACATATTTGACCATATTTCAAAAGCATTTCTAGATATCTCATATAAAAACATCAAACACAAATATACCAACTCAACTCGTACCTCTAAATGCAGAAAGGCCGATTGGCATATACATGTATTTTAACTTTAGTAAACACATTGATATTTACGTATTTAACACAACATAATCACTACTTTAAGAATGTCCAGTTCTATCTGTGATATCCAATCATATTCATTTGATATAGTTAAATGTAATATAAGCGTAATGTATATAATAGAAAAATTCATATATATTTTTAAAAATTGTTAACTAACATATAGATTTTTAGCTACATGTACAGAAAACAAAGTGTATTTTTTTTTTTTTACAAAGTTTCGCTTTTTAATAGAGGTTCGTTATGTTTCCTTTTTAAGTCAATAATTGTATATTTTGTTCTTTTCTCTGTGTGTTCCATGTTTTCCTTTTATGTGTTCATGTCCATGGACTGACGGCTTTTGAATATCGTACTGGTTTTTCGTATATGCTACTTTAACACATCTTAGATTTTTACATAAAAATACATGTATATTCAATACAAACAATCAGTAACACCTTACCAGTCACAGCATCATACTGATATTGACACGAAGTACCATAGTACCAGGGTTGATATAAATCCTGTCTGCATGCACATTTTTCTACGCCTTTATATACTAAGCACACGCCTTCATTTTGACATGTTTTGCTACACTTTTCTAGAACAATAGACAACAAAATTAGAAGAAATGTTAACCATGTGTATTCGTTTTAGTCAGTTAAGCAAATGGTGAGTTATAAGTTTCTTAAGTCAGTTTACGGAATACTAGAAATTCATTATATACTTCTGTTGGTTCGAACACTTAAAATGTCGAGCTAGACTACCTGTCCTCGATTGTTTCAAACTGTTTTTACTGCATCTAATGATAATAAGTAGAAATTGCATTTGATCATGTTAAACAAAATATATTTAATCAAAACGGATGTTGACATTCATTTCCAGCGTAGAAAAGGGGATATAATTGATTGCTTCCTTTTTTACAATCAATACAGGTGTATGGTCCTCTTTAGAAATATAGTTTTGAATAGTATATATAACAATAGATGCAGACATTAAAAATGAACTGAGTCTTAAAGTGAAGGCCTTATGCTAGTAGCGCTTATCGTTCCGAATGAGTAGCGATAAGAAATACAAACATCTTGAAAATCTGACAAATACAAACGGTTGCAGACCACTACAGTCCTCAGGATACAATATATGTACATAGTTTTCGCTAAAATACATTAAACAGTTTTTTTTAGAGTAGCTTTAACTAATGAACAATCTAAATAAACGGACGAACGGACGAACAACGGCGGATGCAGACAATGCTAATTCCTTACATAAAGAGCAGAGTAACGGTAGAAAATTATGTGGTATATCATAACGTATTTTGTAATAGAAACGTACTTACTTAAGTGCGTATTTTGTGGCCTACATGCTAAAACATCACCAGTTATAATAGTGACAATAAAGGTAAGAGCAACACAGTAGGCTGTATTTACCATGGTGAATGTTCTTTTGTTGATCACCTGACTAGCGGCAATTGCTTTTATAATACATGTATGTGAACGCCACGTGGCTTGAAGATCAAATATAATATTACTGTTATCATTAATTGGTTAT
Organism: Pododesmus macrochisma; assembly: GCA_032359645.1. Classification (NCBI taxonomy): domain Eukaryota; kingdom Metazoa; phylum Mollusca; class Bivalvia; order Pectinida; family Anomiidae; genus Pododesmus; species Pododesmus macrochisma. The sequence continues at coordinate 12,980 of JAUMGZ010185038.1, forward strand.
GCATTTTTAATAAGAAGTACACGTGTTACAATTGTAGTGCATTCGGGACACCTTCGGTACAACCGGGACACCTATAGTATTGTCTTCATGGAACAATTACAAAGTATCTGTATTTGACCGCGTGCACATTTTCATTGTCTGACATACAGAAGTAAAAATATATGTTGCTATCTAAATCTAAAGTATATTGTAAGTACTAAATACAAGTTCGTTGATTCCTGGAAAAATCCAAATTAAAAAGACAATTTTTTTCTATAACTTGCGTTGCGTTTCTTCTTTATCAGTCCTACATTTCTCTTTATTTTTAAACTACCATTCCAAAATACTATGTATGTTTCCTTGTTTTACTTTCTTAAACGATTTGTGCTTCTCTGTCGCTTGTGGGTAGCGAGTAAAGGGCATAATGCAACTGAATTATAGGTATCGTCTCTGCCAACCGATATACGGCTCAACGAATTTATATTTCCGGCTTTGTTTCAGAGGTCACAGACATCGATTTATGTTCAGTTATGTTTTGACACTATTTGAAAATAAACGATAATGTTTAACAATGTATGTGGACGTCATCGATAAAGCACAATAACAACGTGTTTATGTCTCAAGAACATAACACATTACAATAACAAGAAAACATTGATGCAAAGCATCAAATTCGCCGGGAAAACTAAAGTTTATTAATTTAAGAAAATGTTTATTC
>JAUMGZ010185049.1:0-13675 GCA_032359645.1 Pododesmus macrochisma
TTTTGTATCTATCTGAAGTGTTTTTGTATCTATCTGAAGTGTTTTTGTATTTATTTGAAGTCTTTTTGTATCTATTTAGAGTTGTTTTTGTATCTATTCGAAGTATTTTTGTATCTATCTGAAGTGTTTTTGTATCTATCTGAAGTGTTTTTGTATTTATTTGAAGTCTTTTTGTATCTATTTAGAGTTGTTTTTGTATCTATTCGAAGTATTTTTGTATCTATCTGAAGTGTTTTTGTATCTATCTGAAGTGTTTTTGTATTTATTTGAAGTCTTTTTGTATCTATTTTTAGAGTTTTTTTTGCATCTTTTTGCAATCTTTTTGGAGTCTTTTTATATTGATTTGGAGTATTTTGTATAAATTTGGAGTATTGTGTATCGATTTGAAGAAAAAGTAGCCTATATACTTAATGAATCTTATTACCATTGGCCTCTTTCTCCATTGAAAAAATATATCTTTTTGATGATTTTAACTGTCACACTGAAATAAGGCTACACTTTTTAGTATAAAAATAATCCTCATCATACAGTAAAATGTGCTCAAATTTTGATTTCTGCTATTTAACTATTAGTTAAGTTTTCTTAAAATACCACAAAATGTCTTATTATCTAGACTTTGCTATAGTCCTGAAACACTTTGACTGTCAAACAATGATTTCTTTCCTTCTTTAGAGAAACCATTGTGCATTGTACTGTTGAAGTCTGTCATGCAATCATTGGCACTGACCAGCAATGGTACAGTTTATACACAGTAAGAATATTACAGTGTCACCCTTAAAATCTATACGATGTAATTGCAACACAACTTTCCCTTAGGTCTATAATCTATCAAATTAATCCTTGAAGTTGTCAATCTAGGTTCTAATTAATCTTTGAACTTATGTTTTTTGTTCATGCTTGTATTCTACTCAGTCAAATGATCAGTAAGCCAGAGGAATTATATTTAGTAAGATTTTCTGTATTATCAATGACTTGATCAATAACCAAGAAATGCTTAAATAATTACATATATTCAGGTTATAGATCAATATCCATTGAAATGAATACATGCAACACATTACAATATTGAAATACCAAATATTTTATACACAACAAAGTTATCACAGAAATATCTCAAGTTGAAGTGAAATCAAAATTTGTGTTGTGAACAAGATTTTCTTTTAACAAGTTTTGAAGTAAACCCATAAAAAGCCAGTCAACTCTGAAGCTTTAAATTGTTTGGACATGTTTCATCTCAATAACTTTTGAATGTATCTACTGGTAATCAGGTTTTTTGTCTCGCAATTCGATAAAATAAATTTACGTCAAATTCCCATGAGTATTGACATTAAAACTGAAAAACATATATCCTGAGTAAGAATTCTAAGGTTGAATGCCCAGGTTGTTGCTACCTGTGACACTAAGCAATGCATGTTTCTAGTATTAGTTCCATTACATTACTGTAATCACTTCCTGTGTTCCATTTCCCTAGAGTCCATGTATGCCATCAGCTGGCCATGGTACAGATAGAGGAAGTAAAGTCACAGAGCTGATGGAATAATCTAATATATTCTGATTTTCACTGAGTAGTGGATGAATGGTAAATGTTCTACCATCCATAGTAATGACTATTTGAAGCAATAATTGGAGATTTAATCTAACTACAATGCAAGGTGTTCCATAAGAAATGGTGACAGAAAATCTATTGAAGATGACCAGACGGGCAGTTTATTATGTCAATTTTTGTACTTCATTCCTAATGACCACAACTTGTGGTAATGGACAAATATAATTCAAGGATAACCATGTAGTCTGCAATATCTAGACTTTAGTGGTGTCTAACCTAGAAATCAGCAGCATGATGCTAGCGTTTGATCTGGAAATGGTTGTGGCGATAAAAAAGGACGACAGATTAAGCGTGATTTACATAAAAGGTTCTTCCAAAAGTTAATGTTAGTAATTATGATGTCCACTGTTCATCCATGGCTCAGCAAGATGACAAATACAGCCATATTTGAAAGAAAGGTGGAGACGGAAAGCTTTATCAGGGTCTTATCTTCATAGTTTTGTTAAACCTAAGACATTAAGACATGTAAACCACAATCACTGTATAAGCTTTGACCAAATAACCCAAGAGACAACCACATGCAACCTGTCTTCGCCAAGCAACACCTGTGCATAGGGTTGACTAAAATCAGGCCTCTAAAATTATTGCACAGAAATTGAAATTGTATAAATAGAAACTGTGACCTTGACCTTTGACCCTCAAAGCAATCCCCAAAGTGAGACCTTTACACATGTAACACATGTGTACAGTTTGACTAAAATCATGGTAACAGAGACAGGCGTTATTGCACAGAAACTGATATTGTATAAACAACCATGGTGATATTGATCATCCACCCAAAAATGATCTAAAGTGAGTTCTTCACACAAGTAATGAGCCAGTAAAACTTAAATGAGACTTCAGGAATGGGAAGTGTTGAATGGAAACTGAAACTGTATAAACAAGGATAAGGATAAGAATGATTTAACTCAGGTTTCAGAAACAGGTTTTATTGTACAGATACTGTACAGCCTCTGTGATATTCACCTTCCCCCCTCTAACCCCAAAAAACATGATAAATACTTTGCAGTTTGATTTAATCAGGAACAGGAGTAATTGTAGGGAAACTCAAATTTTACAAACAACCATTGTGACCTTGACCTTTCATCCCAAATGCCATCCAAAGCAAGTTTTTTTTTTTAAAACAGCGAGCACATATACAGTTTGGCTGCATTCAAGCTTCTGAGAAAGGAGTATCTGTATGTAAATGAAGACAGAAGCAACAATGAAGAAACCTCTGACATCTGTAAGACAATATCACCTCCACTTTCACAAGCAGGGGAGGGGGTAAATAAGGTTTAAGATCTCAAAGCTCTGAATTAGAATTAAATAAGAGCTCAGCCATGTAAAAATGGATCCTTATTGCCAGTTTTATTCAAATGATGAAATTTCTTCCTTGAAATGTAGTAAATCCCTGCTTAAAAGCTTAAATGTCATAAAGGTTGAAGAGCATATATAAAGATGGACATGTCCTTTGAGGTGTGCTTATCTGTTAGACCTGTATTTTCATACCCTTGGCATAAAAAAGAAGCCCATGTAAAATGTGAGTGGACCTATCCTATTAGCACAATAGGCTAAATGAAATTCTGCTAGTGACTTTGAATTTTGAGGAAAATTATTTGCGACATTGTCTTGAATGAAACATAACACCAATGTTAGAAGTGATGTTGCTTTACCCTTCAAATTCCTATAAGGACAAATTTTTGTTACAAATTCTATGCAGTAAAACAATTTCTTTTTCAATCAAGCATTCAAGCTGAACAGTGATTACTTGACTGCCGTAAGTGTCTCTGTTAAATTAATGGAGCGGCTGCACTGTTGTCAGTAATCATTTATATGAGCCTTCTGACTTGTCTGTACCACACAATTGATCTGTACCCATAGTATTGATAACCTAGTCACTGCAGGACACTCATTGCCTTATCGTTGTCATAAAAACAGATACAGAAGGGGACACTGCTTAATCATTGTCATAGAAACAGGTACAGCAGGAGTCACTGCTTAATCAATGTCATAGAAACAGGTACAAAAGGAGTCACTGCTTAATCATTGTCATAGAAACAGGTACAGAAGGGGACACTGCTTATAATCATTGTCATAGAAACAGGTACAGAAAGAGTCACTGCTATATCATTGTCATAGAAATAGGTACAGAAAGAGTCACTGCTTAATCTTTGTCATAGAAACAGAGATACAGAAAGAGTCACTGCTTAATCATTGTCATAGAAACAGGTACAGAAGGAGTCACTACTATATCATTGTCATAGAAACAGGTACAGAAGGAGTCACTGCTATACCATTGTCATAGAAACAGGAACAGAAGGAGTCACTGCTTAATCATTGTCATAGAAACAGGTACAGAAAGGGATATTGCTAAATATTTGTCATAGAAACAGGTACAGAAGGAGTCACTGCTTAATCATTGTCATAGAAACAGGTACAGAAGGAGTCACTGCTTAATCATTGCCATAGAAACAGGTACAGAAGGGGACACTGATTATAATCATTGTCATAGAAACAGAAGGAGTCAGTGCTTTATCATTGCCACAGAAACAGGAGCAGAAGGAATAACTGCTATATCATTGTCATAGAAACAGGTACAGAAGGAGTCACTGCTTATCTTTTTCATAGAAAAAGGTCCATGAGGACACACCTAGTTGTCTGCCATCAACATAAACTTTTCACTTCTCAAAAACTAATATTAACCCAATATTGTCAAAACCACTCCTATGGGAAGGGGATGCTTATTATTGGTTCTGTGTTTAGAGGGTGCCTTTAAGGGGCCAAAATTTGAAAAAGTTTGACAAATTTCAAAAATCTTCTTGTAATGAACTAGAAGGACTATAGCTTAATTCTTGTATATGTGCTACCCTAGGGCATGGAGAATCACATATGTTAAATTCGTAACCCTGTGATACACATATCTGGGGTAAAAAAAAACACTAACAGTATACTTCATAATGCTAACTTTATTTTCATGCTTTCAACTTCTCCTCAAAAACACTTCATCAATTTGAACCAAAAAGGGTAGTTAAAATACCTAGGTGAAGGGAATTTATATTTGTTCAAATGATGGGGCAAAGACAGCTGAGGTCACATTATTAAGTGGCCAAAATGGAAAAAAATACACAAAATTATTAATCAATCAAACACATACAAATATTATAGGCCTGTTTAACCAGACAGAGGTTAGGGACCAATGGTGTTCTTATATAAAATTAAGTGTTATTGAGAACAGTTAAGTCTGATAACTAAATCTATCTCTCATGTCTAACTTGTAAATATCAGACTGAAATAAAAAGTGAATCATTTCAAAGGACAGAGGATGATTGCATACTGTGTAAGCTCGAAAATCACATAAACATGTTACCCTACAAACTCAGAGTCTTTGTCAGTGGAAGTTCAAATTAAAAATGCACAAATAGCAATACATATTCACCAGAATGAAGATAGAATGGAACACTTTGACAGCTGTTAATGGATGACATAGCATTGCAGTCTGCAGCAGACATTACTGGATATACCAAATTGTGGTTTTCAATCTACTCTAGACATGTTCTTAAATTACTACCGTTAATGCAAAGTAATGCAAAGTCGAATGTTCTTTTTTAAAACTAAGATATTTTCTTAATTCTAAACGAGAATTAGCCATCACGAGCAGCTTATCTTCACGAATTTCCCAAAAGCTATAAATTTTGACATGTTTGAATAGTGGGGATGGTATAAGAATGCAGACAATTGCCTTAAATCATGTCTATATTGCAATTGGCCATACTGTATATTTTCTTATTGCAATAATCTACTAAAAGTATTGTGTGCAAGCACAAATATGTGTTTTCCTTTTAAAGTATCAGTGCCCTTGAAATCAGACATACACAATTCAAAATGAACAAGACAACACAGTCAAAAATCCCCTGCCCAGATGACAAAGCATTACAATAATATACTAGATTATGATTGTCAACACTGTGTACTGATGTTGTCACTATATGATAATATCTTTATCTTTAGTTCTGACAATCTGCTTGGTCTTTATTCTGTATCTGTATGAACATGCAATTGCAATTCTGGCATTTTAACAATGTTATATTTTGGTGAGTGTTTTGGTGAAAGTATAAACTGTAGCAATTGTTGTTTAACAGATATGGACGAGAGTAGACCACTTTTCTTAACCAAATCATTCAAGCTTAAATTGTAGGTAAAATTCAGTCCCAGCAATCTGCATCCAGTAGAGTAGTTTGTATTGTCTGTTGCCTAATTGTATTGTTTGGTGTATAGTTTTATAATGATTTTTCTTATGCTTGATGTGTAAATTGTTGCCATAAGTGTCACAAGCAGAAACCATCTCTATATGACCTAGACATGTGTTAAAGGGATGCTAAACCCTAATAAACAAAACAAAGTAATTGTTTTGTGGGATGTGATGTTTTGTGTGATGTGTTGTTTGGTGTTATTTTGTGTGATGTGTTGTTTTGTGTGATGTGATGTTTTGAGTGATGTGTTTGTTTTGTGTGATGTGTATGTTTTGTGTTATGTGATGTTTTGTGTGATGTGTTGTTTTGTGTTATGTGTTGTTTTGTGTGATGTGTTGTTTTGTGTGATGTGTTGTTTTGTGTGATGTGTTGTTTTGTGTGATGTGTTTGTTTTGTGTTATGTGTTGTTTTGTGTTATGTGATGTTTTGTGTTATGTGTTGTTTTGTGTGATGTGTTGTTTTGTGTGATGTGTTGTTTTGTGTTGTTTTGTGTGATGTGTTTGATATGTTTGTTTTGTGTGATGTGTTTGATATGTTTGTTTTGTGTTATGTGATGTTTTGTGTGATGTGTTTGATATGTTTGTTTTGTGTGATGTGTTTGATATGTTTGTTTTCTGTGATGTGTTTGATATGTTTGTTTTGTGTGATGTGTTTGATATGTTTGTTTTGTGTGATGTGTTTGATATGTTTGTTTTGTGTGATGTGCTTGCTATGTTTGTTTTGTGTGATGTGTTTGATATGTGTTGTTTTGTGTGTATGATGTTTTGTGTGATGTGTTTGAAATGTTTGTTTTGTGTTATGTGATGTTTTGTGTGATGTGTTTGATATGTGTTGTTTTGTATAATGTGTTGTTTTGTGTAATGTGTTGTTTTGTGTTTTGTGTGATGTGATGTTTTGTGTGATGTGTTGTTTTGTGTGATGTATTGTTTTGTGTTTTGTGTGATGTGTTGTTTTGTGTTATGTGTTGTTTTGTGTGATGTGTTGTTTTGTGTGATGTGATGTTTTGTGTGATATGATGTTTTGTATTATGTGTTGTTTTGTGTAATGTGTTGTTTTGTGTTTTGTGTGATGTGATGTTTTGTGTTATGTGTTGTTTTGTGTGATGTTTTTGTAGTGTTTGAAGTGTTTTGTGTTTTTTGTTGTTTTGTATTATGTGTTGTTTTGTGTGATGTGTTGTTTTGTGTTATGTGTTGTTTTGTGTTTTGTGTGATGTGGTGTTTTGTGTGATGTTTTTGTAGTGTTTGATGTGTTATTTTATGTTTTTTGTTGTTTTGTATTATGTGTTGTTTTGTGTGATGTGTTGTTTTGTATTATGTGTTGTTTTGTGTTATGTGATGTTTTGTGTTTTTTGTTGTTTTGTGTTATGTGTTGTTTTGTGTTATGTGTTGTTTTGTGTTATGTGTTGTTTTGTGTTATGTGTTGTTTTGTGTGATGTGTTGTTTTGTGTAATGTGTTGTTTTGTGTTTTGTGTGATGTGTTGTTTTGTGTGATGTTTTTGTAGTGTTTGATGTGTTGTTTTGTGTTTTTTGTTGTGAAGTGTTTTATTATGGAATGTGTAATTGTATAATTGTTTTATGATGTATATGTGTTGTGTGTGCTTTCTTTAGTGTGATGTATATTGACTTTGTGTTTGTACATGATGTTATATACATGTACTTGTATTGATTTTAGACAGAATTAAAAGTGCTGATTTGCAGGAAATAATTTTTTTTAGTTCCTAGGGATTTTTATAAACAAACTGTTAAAAATTTGTTGAAAGTATCGAGATGAAACATAAATATTTCAAGTAATGATGAAAAAGCAACATTGAAGTAACACAGGATCTCAGTTGAGACAGATTCCCTTCAAAATTAATTGCTATCAGCAAATGTTATGTATATATTTACTGGAAATGCCATAAGAAATCATTTCCTAGCTTTAATATGTGTGTGGACTGATTTATATCATGTCAATTTGCATTGGAGGCAGAAATAATTTAAATTGAAAAGCAGCTCATAAAACTTTGAAACTGTTAATAAAAATGAAATCTAAGAGACAGCCCTGCCCACAAGGCAATAAATATTACATATAAAATATAAATATTGATAGATTGAGATAGAATTGAATATCTCATGATACATCTAAACCTTTCATGATATTTACAACTACACCAACAGTGTAATCATAGGTCAAGATGGTGAAGTATTTGTTTTAAGAGCTTATTGTCCGATCAACAGCTAAGGTCATTTACGGATGTGCCAGTTTTACTGGTGGATGAAACCGGAGTACCCGGAGTAAACCACCGACCTACGGCAAGTCACTGGCAACTTTCTCACACTAGCATGTCAAGATGGTGAAGACTTATAGTTTTGTCTAACCACAAAAATCTTTTTAAATACACACAGATTGTTAGTTATTATTTTCACATATCATTTAACACCATTACTTGAATTCGTTAGCACATTTGATTTTAAAAAAAAAAACACCAAAAAAAAAGCTGGAAAAAATGATCCAACAAAGCTGTACAAAGACTTTCTTCAAATTGTACATTTGTGTGTTCACTGTTTCCACTACTGCAAACTTTGTTTAATGACCTTAACACAGATTTGCCTCTGTTAACACAAGGCATCTCTGAAATGTCATAAAGTGATGAGCATGTCCATAAAATTGTCACATATATGTATTATATCATACTTAAATATCTCCTCTTCTGCCTGAATCTATTGTATACATAATCTTCTTATACCATGCTATGGCTTTAGTTGACTGTAAACTTGTTTTAAGGTTCATGTATGCATTATAAGATGCCTTGTATGATCCACATCTCTTAGAGCCAATATTAACTACAATTTGTCAAATTTTTGTATTTAATCGTAAAGAAGAGAGTAAAAATGTATAAATCAACTTAAAACAGCCATTTATCTTAAGTAACTTTTTAAAATAAAATTATCAGTTTGAAAAGAAATTGCATATATGTACCCATAACAAAAGGCCCAATAGATCAGGTTGACTATAGGCTGTTTTAAAATTGTGTGTGATTTGTTCAGTAGTCTGGGGTGAATGTTTTCTGCCAAGTTTAACTGTGATTTGCCAGTAGTCTGAGGTGAATGATTTCTGCCAAGTTTAACTGTAATTGGTCCAGTAGTCTGAGGTGATTGTTTTCTGCCCAATTTAACTGTAATTGGTCCAGTAGTCTGAGGTGAATTTTTTCTGCCAAGTTTAACTGTAATTGGTCCAGTAGTCTGAGGTGATTGTTTTCTTCCAAGTTTAACTGTAATTGGTCCAGTAGTCTGAGGTGATTGTTTTCTGCCAAGTTTAACTGTAATTGGTCCAGTAGTCTGGGGTGATTGACATGTGGGGGTTAACATATTTACAATTCTAAACTATGAGCCAAAAACATACAACACATTTTTGACCCAAAGGTTATGCCTTGAATACAATTAGCTCCCCATACTCGAAGGTAAATACATATGGATGTATTTGAAACTCCAAGCCTTCCGGTATTTTAGAAACAGATTTGTCAAAATCCATATAGTTTTCCCCATTTTGGCCCCCTAGTGGCACCACCTGGCAACTAACCCATTCTTACCCTTTGAACAAATCTGAATCCCCTCTCCCTATGATATATTGATCCTGCCAAGTTTAGTTAAGCTGTTGAAAATTTTAAATGTAAGTTTAATGTTGCGATGAAATTTACCTGAAAATGCGTAACCCGGCCCTTTTTGACCAAAGGTTTACACATTACAAATACAGAAGCTCACTCAAGCCTCTTGTCCAGGTGATCTTATAAACTAGGTGTGAATGTTTGTCAAGTGTGTTAGGGTGATCAAATATTGTAGATATTGTAATACCATTAATATTCATGATATGTCTATATATGTATATAATATTCCTGTATAACTTTTAAGATCTGAGGTTAGGTTCCTGTATTACTTGTAAAGATCTGAGGTTAGGTTCCTGTATAACTTGTAAAGATCTGAGGTTAGGTTCCTGTATAACTTGTATAGATCTGAGGTTAGGTTCCTGTATTACTTGTAAAGATCTGAGGTTAGGTTCCTGTATAACTTGTATAGATCTGAGGTTAGGTTCCTGTATAACTTGTATAGATCTGAGGTTAGGTTCCTGTATAACTTGTAAAGATCTGAGGTTAGGTTCCTGTATAACTTGTAAAGATCTGAGGTTAGGTTTCTGTATATATTTTAAAGATCAGGGGTTAGGTTCGAGTATAACTTGTTAAGATCTGAGGGCTATAATTTAAGGATATCATATGACTTGTTAATATTAAGTGCCTATTATTATCATAATAATGTGTTGATTATATTAAATATATACAATAAATGCCTACCATACACACTTCAACCACCAACAGTGTAATACTATAGTATCAGCATGTAAATCCTGTATTTTGGCAAATGATGTGACAAGCTGCATATCTTGTTCTACATGTTAGTATAAATAGTGTCTGTTGTCGGTATCATTACCGGTCTCTATCTCAAACAAGTTAACGTATTAAGTCTGTGATTGCCATGCTCCAGAATCGTCACACGCAAAAACACAGACAGACATTCTCATTGGTGGTAAACTATTAGGTACAGTGCTAATATATCACAGGTAATTACATAACACACAAGCTATCATTTCAACATCTAATAATAAGTGTATACAGACTTCTGAATTCTATTATGGCTCATTATTCCTGTTATTGAGAATATTTCTTACACATTATAGCTCTGGCTTGAATTCTTCTCTTCGCAACATGATGAACATAAAGGAAATTTCCATTCAATTGAAGTTACATAATTTGAAAACTGCATGCATCCTCAGAGGAAATCTATGCCTGACTCCAATGTAGATGGTAAAGATGATAGACAGTGTACCATGCAATACTGTTCCCTGCTGGCCTTTACCACTGTTATATCAGTTAATTATTTTTGATTGTAATCAAGTTCACATATCCATGGTGGTCACCTTTGGATGCACTTTTGTATGCAATTTACAACAGTTTGTAGTAGTCTTCAATATCAATTCATTTACGTGATAGATTTTACAGTCAATTTAACTCCTTGGTTGCCATCTTTAGATGCACTTCAGTATGATATTTATCGTTTATAGAGGTCTTTTATATCAATTCATTTTCATGATACATTTAATGGTCAACATGACACGTACAGTGTCAAACTTTTACATATCATGCATATAAAATGGTAATAACACTCCAGACTCTTAAACAGCATTTGATGTATGGAATGATACAGACTATGAAACACCATATGATGCATGACATCATACACTAGAGCCTAAATGACTGCAGTAGATATTCTTGAATTTCCTGAAGCGTTTGGTTCCATAAAAGTTGTCTCGTTGTGTTCAACTATTTCCATGTACTACTTCAATCACTACATATAAGGTTATATATGTTAGTTATTCATTAATCTTTAGTAAGTCAATAAGTTTATCAACTAGAACAAAAATAGTGTCTGATTGTTCCTCCTCTTTGTAAATTCATTAATTTGTAATTCCAAGTGGTTTATTTGTATAAAATCATTAATTTGTAATTCCAAGTGATTTATTTTTATAAAATCATTAATTTTTAATTCCGAGTGATTTAATTTTATAAAATCATTAATTTGTAATTCCGAGTTATTTATTTTGATAAAATCATTAATTTGTAATTCCTAGTGATAATTTTGATAAAATCATTAATTTGTAATTCCAAGTGATTTATTTTGATAAAATCATTAAATTGTAATTCCAAGTGATTTATTTTGATAAAATCATTAATTTGTAATTCCAAGTGATTTTTTTTTATAAAATCATTAATTTGTAATTCCAAGTGATTTATTTTGATAAAATCATTAATATGTAATTCCAAGAGATTTATTTTTATAAAATCATTAATTTGTAATTCCAAGTGATTTTATTGTCACTCATTGACTAGTTGTTTCTTTGAGATTGGTAACAAATTTGTCTTAAAACTTCACATTTAAAAAGCACCTCACAGTAATAAGAATGACAAATTACTATCAAAGGAATCAAAAAACCAAATGAATCAATCACATAACCACAGGAGAACATTCAGAAAATTAAGCATCAGAGTCAATCAGATCTCAGCAAGGAACATTAAGACAATTCACTATCCCATTATCAAAACTTTCAGTTTGAAAAGCGAAATTGTAAACAAAGATGTTCTGGTTGGTGAGATTGGCGACACTTCAAATCAATTTTCAATTTATACCTTGATCCAATTCTTCATTGTCACATCATCTTCACACAAGTCACAATCTGACTGTAGTCATTTGATGGGCAGCTAAATAGAATTATCTAGAGCCCTGTCATGCCTCTTAGAACTAAAAGCTTCTATGTCAGTAATATACTGACCTTCAATATTATTGTGGACAGTCTTTATTTATTGATATATTAGAACTACTGCCTGATGATCCGACAATAATCAAGTGCAACTTGTAGGACTAAAGCTTTAGAAATTTCAGTCAATATCTGCATTTTAAAGCTGAGAGAATACTTGAGTGGGGACGGTCCAACAACCGTTTTGCTACCTCCATGACATTTTGGGCTACAGCATTCAATTTACTTCTCAAAAACATGCAATATGACAAATCTTTAAATATGCTTGCAAATAAATATCTTTCAATCAAGTCTTTTAAGAATTTGTTTTATTTCAAAGAGGGGATTCGATCTGTATTAGTTAAAACTTTGGTATATGAAAATGGCTGTTATCAAAACAAGTTTTTCACCAAATTGGACAGATTGATTTTATTTCTTAATTAACGCCCTGATGTGAATTGAGCTGTGAAAACAATAGCCTTGAATATGGTACCACAGTATTGACATTATTAATGACCCATTGTCACATCAAAGGAATATGATTGAGCTAAAGTAAATTAACCACTATAAAGAACTGTACTTTTTCTTGATTCAACATGACTGTTTGTTTGTTAACTGGGGTTTAGCGTCTCTTTAACTCATGTAATAAGGTAATATTGAGACGGTATCTTCTTGTGACAGTGCGCACATATGGGGACTTTAAAGTGCTGTCTCACTGAAATATCACCTCGCAGACACATTGACATGATACTTCACTCGGTCACATTATTCTGACACTGAGCCAACTAGTCCTCCTCCTATCCAGTAATGCTGAGTGCTTAGCAGGGAGCGAGAAGATTGCCTTATTTTAACGTCTTAGGTTTAGATGCGACAGTGATTCGATCCCATGACCAGGGATTCTAGTACCAGTCTACCAGCACGAAGCAATCACCCTAACCACTGGGCTATCCCACCCTAACCACTGGGCTATCCTGCTAGTGCAGTTAACGGCACATTATCTTTTCACATCAGTTTATTTCAATATATTCATGTGGTATTATGAGACTATATATAAATAATTTAAAACTAAAAGTATAAAATGAGAAAATTTTATACATTTTAATTAAGTTTTTACTTTGCAATTGTATCTAATGGAATGTTGTGAAAAATATATTTAAAAACAGTGACTTAAGGCTCATGTCCAGAAAACATGCCAGCTATGTTATCACAAGTGACTTTAGGCTCATGTCCAGACAACATGCCAGCTATGTTATCACAAGTGACTTAAGGCTCATGTCCAGAAAACATACCAGCTTTGTTATCACAAGTGACTTTAGGCTCATGTCCAGAAAACATGCCAGCTATGTTATCACAAGTGACTTAAGGCTCATGTCCAGAAAACATACCAGCTTTGTTATCACATGTGACTTAAGGCTCATGTCCAGAAAACATGCCAGCTTTGTTATCACAAGTGACTTAAGGCTCATGTCCAGAAAACATACCAGCTTTGTTATCACATGTGACTTAAGGCTCATGT
>JAUMGZ010185060.1:0-13675 GCA_032359645.1 Pododesmus macrochisma
TGATCGGCTACTGTTTTTAAACATGTTGAAAAACAGTAGCCGATCAAAAACTGTCGGCCCGTGGTCGTCTTGGTCGTACGAGGGTCCCCTGAAGGTTTCCTTGTCTCGCCCGCCCTCTGGAGCTTTCGACCGAGGGTCGTGCGTAGTGTTGGTGGAGTGTAAGCACCCGACCTTCACCAGATCCTCGGACGACCGACATGTGCCCCGTAAGTACCCGTAATTAAGTGCCCGCGATCACCCATCAAGTAGATTGGAGGCGATTCAGGACGACAATCGGGCCTATAAAAAATTGATTCATCAGGGACAATCTGGTCCAGATCAGGCCGATTGGAAAAAAACAATCCTTGGTGGAAATGGCCGCTTTATACGTGACTTGTAGCATGGCGTTCCTCGTGGGCGGTATCTTCACAGGGAACCTGCTATCAACGGACGCTCGAGAGAAAATGAAATAGACGATGCATAGATGAACAAAGAGGATAAATAAGATTGAACACTGAATATTGTATATCCTTTTCTACCGGTCATTCATTCCTAGGGGAACATATACAATGCAGCTGCTGTATCCAGTATCTGTTTTTAAGCCATCTAGAATATGTCCATTGGTTTGGCTATTGGTATGATTTATAGGTACTTGTCACTAATATTTCAAAACATATTGCTAGACATATAAATAACATAAAATAATTGTTATCCTTTTACAACCGACGCTGTTCAAAGTAATGTAGTCAAATGTCTACTGTCCATCTCCATGAGGACCTCTTAACCTCTTGGTCAGAATAAAACGTTTTTTATTATGTGGTTAGTTCACGTATTACTACTAGTAGACCAATTACCATGGTAAAGTGTTGAAACGCGTGTGCGAATAGTTCTCGTTGATTGTAATTAACAGAGTGTGCATTAATTGGTTCAATGATCAAATAAGAAATCAAAGGTATCCGTTTTTAAAAGTGTGTGGGGGAAAGGGTTTCGCGCGTTCTTAATAAAGGTTCCAAGCGAAAATTGAAACAGACCTACATCTGCATATACAATGTTTACGTGAATATATTTTGGAAAACTCTCTGCTCTTTCTTCGTGCACACGGTCAGGGCCCCAGGCAATATTGGCTCAGGTGTGTCTCAGATGACTTTATACATATATTATTTAAGAGCTAAATATCTGTGATTGATTACAAGTAAGTGGTTGAAAAATTTGATAAGTTGAAGTTTACGTGCTTGTAAAAATCGTGATCGAACTCATCAGGGTTCATCTGAATAGATAAATAATAAACTTGATGGCTGATGTCTCTGTGTATAAATCTCAATGTAAAGTATGATTCACATTAAGACATGCTCTGTACACCTTAACAGAAAGTGATAACATGCAGACATCGTGTCAAACAAATTAGAACATCACTATCATCTGTGGTAAAACGTATTCTGTGGCGGACGCCCAATCTGCATGTAAACTACTAAATAAGTAAAACTTAAATCAAATAAACAAGACAAAATTTATTTACATATCAAAGAGAACGATTTTAAATAACATGACAGTATCTAATTTACATATTCAGAAAAGCAATGGTGTGTACAATAACGGCATCTACTTTACATATTAAAGAGTTGCAGTGCATACAACAATAACATCTATTTAACCGAGGATCGTATACAAGACTTTTTACTTATTCAAGAAAACGGTGTTGCATTATGCGATTTAGCAAGAAGACGAACTTGCATTATGCGATTTAGCAAGAAGACGATGTTGCATTATGCGATTTAGCAAGAAGACGGTGTTGCATAATGCGATTTAGCAAGAAGACGATGTTGCATTATGCGATTTAGCAAGAAGACGATTTTGCATTATGCGATTTAGCAAAGAAAAAAAAACGATGTTGCATTATGCAATTTTGCTAACAATAACATAATCTACGTACCGTATTCAGGAGAGCGATGTTGCCTACTGCGACGTTGCTAACAATAACATTATATACTTTACTTATTCAGAAGAGCGATGTTGCAAACAATAATTTCATCTACTTACTCATTCAAGAGGGCGATGTTGTATACAATAAAATGGTCTATGTACTTTACTTTTTCAAGAAAGCGATGTTGCCTACTGCGATGTTTCTTACAATAATATCATCTATTTTACTCATACAAGAGGGCGATGTTGTATACAACGACATCACTTACAGCCAAATATTTATGTTACAACTCAAACCTCATTCGATGAACCTACGGACAGTCACTGATGTTCATTTACCAATGAATGTAGTTGCTCCACGTGAGACATTTATGACGTCAAATTGTTAAGACATGGTCCTAGAAAATTCCGAAAGTTGGATGTTCCAATGTATGCGTTAATCCCAACTGATAACTCTTTCATTTTATGTAATATCAGTCGTAATATAAGTTAAATAATAAAGTTAAATTTAATTTATAAAATAATATAAATATAAGAATTAAATTGTGATTTAGTAAAACTAATGAGATCGTGATAATAGTTGGATCCTGTGCAAATTTTTTACGAAATGCGAATGAATGGTGTGTTTAAACTGGGTATAAGAGCACAATAATGGTGTCTGACAAGGTATACGTAATCACATCAATCCAAATAAACCAGCGGAGGTGATGACCTCAGGCTATAAACACTTATATAATCGGTTAATAAACTTCAATAAACCATGTTGTCAGTCGATGTGCATTTAATAATTTTACGCTGACCATTCACAACGTAACAAAGATTGGAAAAGATATTCCATTGAAAATAAACATGCCAAAATGTCAAAAGAAGCTCGAAAGCTCCAAATATTTTCCAAAATGTATTGTACTGTTCTATGTTGTTTATAAAACTATACACTTCATTTAACCATTTTTTCAGTTATTTGATACAAAAACTTCATTTAACCATTTTTGTTTTAGGTATTAAACACATGTTCGAGATACTAGTATTTAGGCCAACTTTAAACCTATAATAAATCCAAGACAACAACAAAAGTGAATACGAGTGTCGTTAGATTTTGGTATGAAACACTAGGCTACGGCTGTCACTGACAAATACCATGATACGACTAATATTAATATGAAGAGGTATAAAAACTACAAACAAAAGACAGTTTATTAGTATCGTTGTCCCCAGCTTGTTAGTGTTGCTGTCTATAAACTACGAACAATATGTTACTGGGGAAGAGTTCACGGTGGTCTGTATTGAAGTACATCTATACGTAGATAGGTCAGTTAGGGCACCTGATAATAAGTAGCCAAATGTATAATGACATGACAAATGGTTCCGAGTCATAAACCTTATGTTAACAAGAAGACCGATGCGCTAATGTTATACACCTCTTGTTGTCAACACCGATCGGCCGTGATGTAGTGAATTCACGCATCATTGTTAATAACGAGAATACCGTTTTAGAAGAAGAAAAAATTCACAATGGTCTTATCAATAAAAAAGAAATGCTAACATCCGGTCAGTAACATGTTTATGGTCATTACATTTATTATAACCTTGTCGATAACATATTGTAAGGTCGAACAGAGGTATAACTGTATAAAAAAATACATTCCATCTGAAGTGTTTGTCATGATAGAAAAACAAGGGAAATATATTCGCAGTGGTTTGTCATAGCCAGAATTTGAAATGATTTAGAAAATGCTGGTTACACTTTATATATATATCAACTCTTTTGCTGGCAAAGGAATCGAAAATAAAAACTGGGTCAGAATGTATGACAGTGGAATGAGGAAAATAGATAAACAAGCGGAAATACATAAAAATAGCAGCGAATATCAAAAAGTTGTCCCATAAGGATCGAATATCTCTGCATCATAAGCAGAAATGTGGTATACTATCTGGAAAATAAATAGACGACTGATTCAGATGGTAAAAGAACAGCTAACAAGAAGCTTGTACGAATAGGACCAAATGTTTGTTTGTTAAAAGGCTTTGTTCTGTTGGTCAATTTTCTTCACCAATTAATATACGGAGTCAGAAAATGGATCAGAATAGGGCTTTTCTAAATAGGACCAAATGTGTCTTTCTTTTTAGCAGAAATGCAAGACAGCGAATAAATACAGAACTTGCCCTAACATTGACCCATTAGGACCAAATTTCTTTTGTAAGCAGGACAACAGAGACAGTTCAACGAATAGCTCTAGATACCCAATGTTTCTGTAAGACAGGACAACAGAGACCGATCAACGAATAGCTCTAGATACTCAATGTTTCTGTAAGACAGGACAACAGAGACCGATCAACAAATAGCTCTAGATACTCAATGTTTCTGTTAGGCAGGACAACAGAGACAGACCAACTAATAGCTCTAGATACCCAATGTGTCTGTGAACCAACACTAAGCAAACGGTAGCATATAAAAACAGAGGCAAACATGGTGACGGAATTGTAAGAGGAAACATGACATAAACGTGAATCAAAGGGAAGAAGGTAAAAAGTAAGTTTAAACCTCAACAATTCCGTCACCATGTTTTGTTTCTGTGTTTAAACCTCAACAATTAATCTCCCTAAGGCGCAGCATGCCATTTATCATACTGGCCGAAATATAACAATATTCAACTTGACGAAAACTAAACCTAATCATGCCTGGTCTCATTCGAGCGAAGTGTACAAAACGATTACGACTATACAGTTATCAACACGGAATAAGAAAATCAGGTCAAAGAAACATATATTAAAAAGAATGAAAACGTTTTACTAAACAGTTGTTAAATGTATGAATGCTGTTCATATTGATATTTGGTAATGATTTGAACGTGTTTTAAAGAAGAAGGATAAATGATCAGTCAAATTGGTTGATCTACTTTATACTAACGTTAATACAAAACACAAAACAAGGCATGGAATTAATAGAAACAAATAAAAAATAAGAGCACCTTTCATTCAATGTATGATTCAACAACTTTTAGCATTCGATTCCTGAATGTCAGTGATTCCGTTCGAATCTTGAATACGTCTTTTCTAGACTAATAATGTCCAATAATTATAGGCTGTGTGTTATTCTTTAATATATAGACTTCCGCTATTATCACGTTGACGTAAAATTCCCGATCATCCTGATTCCAATATATTAAATAACAGCCATCAATGACGTAGTGACTACGCAAAGCAGGTTTTTTCAAACATTTTCTGTACATCAAGATCGTTCATACTTAAATTCTAGAAACACTCAGAAATAGACAAATTTAGCATGTACTTTTATACTTTGAAAACATTTCAACTTAAATATCAAGTAAAATTATTCAAAAAATCTTTATTTGAAAAACATTTCTGAATCCACAAATGATATACGGGTCCAAGGTTCCTTGTAAACAAGAGCAATGTCTAAATGTTTTGACTGATGCGTTTAGTGTCTTGTCTTTATGCACAGGACATTGTCATGTGTGCATTAGAGTAGACTGTGTGATGGTTTTATTGTAGAATAGATATCTGTACTTAATAAACACAAGAAATGACCAGTAAATGGCCAGAACATGACCAGTACTTGTGTTATTATGAATATACTTCTTACCTCTCTTGTAATCCGTAAATCACAAAATGGCGATATGTCCTTGAATTAAATTTGTCCTCATAAAAGTTAAGAGCTTAGATAATCCTGTTCCTTGTTTGTGTGAGGAACCCGTCACTTAACATGTGGAGAAACGTCATACGTTAATAGTCTCTTATTCCTGGCTGTCTTCGTACAAGTCACGTGGTTGTTTGACAGGTGCCCGTCAAAAACAAGAAATGTCGGCACCATACGCAGACAAAGAAAACTCGACAAGGCGACGAAGCACACTTAAAATACACACTCGGGTTTTTTGTTGTGCATGATAAGTATGGAAAACACAATAACACAGGGAATACAATAACACAGGGAATAGTTATGTGAAAATGTAAAGTTTTGAACTAATCATGCGCTTCTTTTCTATTTATACGGAGTGACCGCATTTTTATATATAAAAAAAACACTTAGGAGTGTAGAAGCAGAACAGAGTTATTTGCTATTTCATTTTACCTATGAACTTAGGGATGTCTTTAATTAGATACGAGGTCGTTACGTATGCTTTCCGCTCAGACGTCAACTGTATGATGAATGTGTGGCCTACCTACAGTTTGAAGTTTTAATTTGTTCCTTTGTTGTTATTAATCGACTTGAACTGGCGTAAACGATGAAACATCTCTGCACCTAAATTGTTTGAATTTAGTGCACTGTTTTCATCTCTCAAGTTAAGTTTAGTCTAGTCTGTATGCCTTTCTGTATTTTCTTTGATTGAACCATCTTCGCTAGCCAAGGTATGCGAATCACTTCCTTTCAGTTCGTTTATCTTATCGCTGAAACGTAGTGTAGCGAAGCCTGGCTTGCGAAAGTGTTCCTTCTTGTGTTGTCATCTTTGAGGAGGGAATCATTCCATCGCTGCCATTTTGCTTGCGTTGCTAGTAAAAACGGAAGTCTGGGCAAGGAAGATTTTTTTGTTTGTATTAAGGGCTTATTGTCCGATGAATAGCTAAGGTCATTTCGACGTGCCAGTTTTGCTGGATTGAGGAAACCGGAGTACCCCGAGTAAACCACCGACCTACGGCAAGTCACTGGCAACTTTCTCACACTAGCACGCCCCGTACGGGAATCGAACTAGGAGGTGAAACTCTATTATGATTACAAGTCGGCGATTTAACCGATAGGCCACCGCGGCCCCCTAGGTAAGGAAGAGGTTGTTCTTTCAAAAAAAAAAAAAAAACAACAAAAACAACAAAAACAATAGAAATCAATTAATTTTTAATTCACAGAAAAACCTTTGTGCCACCCACAGATATCTGAAATCAGCGACCACGTCTAAGACAAAGGTTTTGATGGATCAAATAGTGTAAATAAATCACGATTAACGCTCTCACGACATAATATGTGTTGACCCTATCGGTAATTTATAGTTGAATTACTTATGGTGGTCTTATGATAATGCAACCACACATGTAACTGTTAATGACTATAGGTGGTTAACCACGGATGTCCTGTTACTGCACAACTTCCGATTTAAGTCCAACAGCCACATCATAGCAAATATTTTTTTCTCAAGATTTTATCAATAACGCACAGGTACATGAAAATGCACAACATGAGGACGCACACATATTCAAGAATCAAAACAAAGCACATGACAAGATGGACATACATAATATAAACAGCACAACTTTTGAAAAGACATTTCAAAGCAGAGGTAATATTAACAGCACAACTTTTGAAAAGACATTTCAAAACAGAGGTCAATGACACTTTGAAAATATTTTCAATAGCGAAGCGATTGTGCATTGTGCCTAATTCTTAGTGCTGGAAACACGGATTGAATGATGACTGTTTGCGTCCATTATTTCACCTTGTTTTGCTTTGGTATAACAAATATACATGGTAAGAATACGACATCACGACAAAATGCAGAATTTGCGTATGAATAGGAGACAAAAACGACGTCGCCTATACACCGTAAGGGTATTCGCCATTGACCGCCATCTAGTTTTGCAAACTGCGGAAATTACAAAATGTTTGACAATTTGTTGGCGGTTCTCTAGCCGTGCATCGCCGACTCGCTACCTCGTTACTGCCTTGTCACATTGCACAACCCTTCAGAACAGCTGGAAAAAATGGCTAGCGATTAGAGAAGGTAGTAGAAGGTTACAACAAGGTGACACTTAGGTAGCTAAGAGTTTAGAGTGATTTGTGTAAACGCCTTGCAATAGTATTTGGAAGTATGCGACAGCGAGGTCCTTGTGCTGTTTACAACGGTTTATTGTCGGTTGGTTTGTGGTGGTGTTCACGTGGTTACTATACGGTGTTCATGAGGTGGTGTTGCGGTTCATTACGGTTTCAGTAAGGTTTTAAAATGTATGCTGAAATGGAGGGTGGTTACACGGTAAGAAGAGAATTAAGACGGTGACTAAAGGGGTGAAGGGCGGTAATCTTCAGCCTCGGTTTCGTTTTAGCGCTGATAACCTTGTTCATTCTTGTTGTGTGCGTGTTGGTGCCTCACAGGACCTAATTATGGCCACCTTACAACACATGGTGACAACTCAACAATATTCCAAAAGATCGCATTATTACCGTGCATAACAAAGTAAGAACCCTCTTAACATCACGCTTGATTGCAAGTCTACCTTGTTGTCATCTTGTAAACCCCTTGGTTGACCTTCAATGACCGCAGAGATAGCTGCATTATTACCGTATCGAAACTGTGTTTTCACCTACTTGTTTTCAAATTTGTACCCAAACGCTATCATGTGAGGCCTGCTTTACATCTTTCGTCGACGTAGTGGCTCAGTTTGTAGAACGCTCGCCTCGTGTGCGATAGATCACAGGTTCGATCCCCGATCGCGTCAGACCTAAGGCGTTAAAATAAGGCAAATTTCTCGCTCCCTGTTAAGCGCTCAGAATTCGGGATATAAGAAGGACTGACTGGCTCGGTGTCAGGATAATGTGATCGAGTGAAGTATCATGTAAATGTGTCTGCAGCGATCTGTTTCAGTGAGACAGCACTTTTCTTTAAAGTCGCCATTTGTACGCACTGTTACAAACAGACCATGTCTCGCTATGACATTAACATGTGTTAAAAGAACTACATGTAAAACCCAAATAAAAATAAAGTAACCACTGCAAATCGATGTGATCTATGTTGTTTGAAGAAAAAATATGGATTCAATAAATAAACGTTAATTTTTTATTGCTTCAAAAATTTATCATAAGAATGTGGCATGCACTTTTTATTGGTGTTGATTATGAAATAGCGTGACTATTACACTATCAATGAACCACAAATAAACATAATATACATAATAAAAATCTTGTCATTTATCATGGATGACACAACTTCCGGCTGAATACCATTTCATTTCTATATGAATAACAAGATAATAACATAGCAATGTGTAACTAACTCTTCATATTCGATCACCCAAAGGCTTTATTTCTAGGACAATTCAATAAAAAAATTAATCTTAATTATTTTC
Organism: Pododesmus macrochisma; assembly: GCA_032359645.1. NCBI lineage: Eukaryota > Metazoa > Mollusca > Bivalvia > Pectinida > Anomiidae > Pododesmus > Pododesmus macrochisma. The sequence continues at coordinate 8,968 of JAUMGZ010185060.1, forward strand.
AATAAGATTGAACTGAATTTAAATATTCTGTTGGAAACACGTTTATAAGATCTTATCTAAAGAAGAAATGTGTTAACGGTTTAAATAATAAAAAATGACCTCATTGTGATCACGATCGAATTTAAAAGGCTTGTTTAATCGAAGACAGAAAATACATCATATTCGGAATGACATTTACAGTATCTAAAGGTAAAAGATATAGGAATTATAATAATGAGAACTTCGTCATTGTATGCCGAAGTTAACCGAAGAAAACAATACGTAAGTCTACATGGCAAAGAAGACTGTCTTTAACGTAACGTTACGCTTGTTCATACTGAAATGAAATATCGCGTTTTAATAATAAGGAACTTTTATATACGTTCCCATAACGTGTGACGCAGTCCTCGTATAGATGATAGTTGTGACTGTTATAGGAAATAATGTTTTATTCATGTAATGAATTGTTAGTAAACGATTCCTTCTGTATAATTATTTAAGCTTTATATATAAAGAATGGGAGTTTTTTCTCGCAGTTATTATGTTATAAGGCGCAGATTTCGCAAATCCTTGTTGTTTTTATGTTTTTCTTGTGTCAGTGATATAAAAGAATAATTAATTCCCCAGGCGACAGACTCATCAATCAACCATGGACCATCGATAAATGTGTTTTACATAGAGAAAGCGACACGTATCAGCATGAGAATTATATTCTGGTTTCTTCAATCTCAGTGTATACAAATAGCACATCACTTTTTGTTAATAAATGGTTGTATAAAAATACTTATTGTTTTTCAAGTTTTAAGAAAATAGCTTTATTCTAAATTCTACTGTATCGTGATGCATTGCCCGCTGGACGGTCCACTGACTTTTATGCAAAATGTTTTACTTACGTATAATTCGGTCTTTAAGACATTGTGAAAGTAAACATACAAATGCACGACATACTCTAGCCCTGAGGTAACATAGTACAACATTTACAATATCTAGGACGCCACAGAGCAGTCAATAGTGCAAAGATTGTGTTAAAAATGTTAGCCACAGTTTACGGTTAAATTTGTTAACCATAAAGTAACATATATCGGCGTGAGAGAATAATTCTAAATTCAAAAATTTAATATTCAACTTTCTGTGAACTGAACCATTGCACGGTTTGGCTTAGTATGTGGCCTTATGTTCGTTGCATTGAGAACAGCACCAACACATGAAATGGTATATAATATAAAATTAAATAGCTGATATGTTGGAAAAAAGGAAAACAAGCAATTTATAACACTGATCATCCATATTTATGACTATTTAATGACATTTATTTAAAAATAAAGCGCTATTTAAGTCACTTTGAAATTATCTTAGTTTATGTGTCATAAACATACACGGAAACAAACCCACAACGGATAATATTGTTTCCTTAACATAGAGCTCAGCCATCAATATATATATATATATATATGTACTGTGTCTATGACTGTCAACATAAACTTTCAACTGCAGTAATAATGTATTATTAAAGGAAGCGTTTAAAAAAAACTTTCCTGTTTGAGTTATCGCAGGTGACGTAAGTTATAAATCAAACGAAAACTTATTAAAGTGATATTAGTTGATTGATGCATCAAACTAATTAGTTGTTGAGTTATTTTGAATCATTTCTCCGATTTCCTGAAATTTCTTTGTAATGTTGTTCACTCAGTGTTAATGTTATGCATTACATAATGCACATCACGTGTCATATGTATATCACTACAATTTCCCCTAACTTTATAAATTTAAAAATCACTTAGTGTATAATTAAAAGTTTGAATACATTTCAAATAATATAAATACACTCAATTAAATTATATCTATGAATTAAGAGATGTAAGGGGTTTGTTTAACCGTTAAAGCTGAGACTCTTGTTAACTGTCAATTTTTTAATAATGACTTTTACAACTTGAAAATAAAGTAATATAAATAAATGAATTATGATTTACAATGTCTGAGTATTATATTATAGATTTATTAATTAGTGTTCTGTTTACTATCATAGTTTGCTGTCTGGTCGGTTAATGACATCGTCTATGGATCATAAAGAAGTCACTGTGTAATTAACAATTTGTAATTAGCATGTAACGTGTACACATGTATCAGGCGGTATATCATGGTAATTTGAATTCATTTAAATTTGAATTATTTATGTACGTTTAAATATAATTCACGTTCATGCTACTCATAAAATTGGCATTAATATGTATTTTCATGTGCATAGCTTTTTATGCCTACAGTATTCTTGACAGCTGAATGAACAATGGTTTATAATGTGTGATATGAATATATTTAATGATGGCTTATATAAGGCGTGTCAATCAATCAATCAATCAATCAATCAATCAATCAATCAATCAATCAATCAATCAATCACCTCCCGCCATAGCTATTGGTGATGACATGGTATCATTTAAGTTTTAAAAACAAATCGAAGAAATGAAATAAAAACGCATAATTTACAAAGGATATATTTTATATTCTAAATACAAAGTTGGAATCCAGCATATTCATCGAACGAATTTATATGGAAAGCAAATCGTAAAACAAACACCGAACTTTGTCTTAATTCCTGACAGTGTACGTATCAAGTTCAAGTACATACATGAAGTTAGCAATACAACAGTTGTACAGAAGAGAAGCACTATCTTCCTTGAACATTTAGTTTTGTTTTAACTGTATTGACAAAGATATGAAGCTTGTGAGTGTAAAGTTTCTAACATGTAATGTATTTGGCTTATTACACTTCTTGATTTTATGAATTTAAAGCAAATAGTTGTTCTTGGTCAATGATTGCAAATTTATTATAAAGTTTAAATGAGCATATCCATTTACATCTACATAAAAGCTGACCAACGGTTCTTTGATAAGAAGTCAAAAAGGTCTCGGCCAACCAGAAGATATGGTGGCAATATTGGATGAAGTTCGACAACGTCGGGTTCTGAAAGGGACCACGGGAGAAACCTGCACACGATCGGTTTGGTAAAACTGCACCAATGGTTTTAGAAAATGTATCAAGTTTATGACGGACAAGACTGGTATAGCCTAAGTTCACTTAGACGTTATCCAGTTTGACCAAAAGAATCAATAATCAGATAAATGAAACAAGTTGTTAAATCTTATCTAGAATAGAATTATTTTAAGGCTTGGGATCTATAATTTTCATACAAAATAAAGGTGAAAATAATACTTGGAGAAACATAAACTGTCTGTACTTCAATCACGAAAGAATAACGCTTTTGGTTCGTTTTCTACGTTATGCCGTGAACTTGTGAACTTCAATGTCGTGAACTTGTGTACGTCTATGTCACGAAATTGTGTACGTCTGTGTCGTGAACTTGTGAACGTCTATGTCGTCAAGTTTTTAACGTCAATGTCGTGAACTTGTGAACGTCTATGTCGTGAACTTGTGTACGTCTATGTCGTGAACTTGTGTACGTCTATGTCGTAAACTTGTGTACGTCTATGTCGTAAACTTGTGTATGTCTATGTCGTGAAATTGTGTACGTCTGGTAAGCGAACTTGTAAACGTCGATGTCGTGAACATGTGTACGTCTGTGTTTTGATCTTGTGTTTGTCTATGTCGTTTACATCTTTACCCCCTAAACCCCGTATTCATTAAAATCTACTGAAGTTCTAATTAAAAACATGCCTACCTGTTTCGATTTGGTGAAGTGCCCGCTAAGTACGTCCCTTACACTAAATTCCACGACCCGTCCCTGGCTAAAGCTAATATACAATTAGAAGTCTTTATCATGATGAACAGAACGTCAACATATTATCAAAAGGGGAATAACTCAAAATCAAAAGACCATTTTGCATCAATCTCTTGTTTTATTTCTCGACGAAAAATTTCTTGCTTTCTTATCAGACTTGCGTATCAATATAATTTATTTTTTTATGAAAAATTGTAAAATATCCTTAAATCTAAATTAGAAAAGATAATAAAGATGTTTATTTGTGAGCGGTATTTCGTTGTAGATAATTTTAGGTAATATGTACCTGTATCAACCCAAATACTTTTACGTAGCACGGGGTTTCCCTGCTGCAACATAAAAAGCCGTCCGTAACTACAAAAGGTCTCATTGAAATGTTTCAGCAAAAATTACATTTACGAAAATCGTTCATGATGTGCTAGAGTTTTAATACTTAATGTCAAAATGCATGTCGAGCGTTTGGCTAGCTGGTATGTCTCGCCTGAAATATTAGACGAGATGGGTTATCTTTCCTTTTAGATATTATATTTATAGCAAAGTCCTCTCACCCATTTGGTTGGGTTGACGCCATCGTTAATGCCCGTCTCACTTTGCTAGTCCATCCTGGGGATGACTTTTTGAAGAAGTTCATATTTGTTTGTCAATAACTTTCGTTGATCTTATATCTTTTTGTTTTATTGGTGGTTCGTTTTATTGTGTAAGTTTGGATGTTCTCAACTTCCTGCCTGCGCTACATGTACGTGACTGTAGACTCTGGTAAACTGAATTGTGTTTTTCCTTTAGCTGAATGATCTTTCGGTGTTATTTCTTATTCAGTTGACTTTTAATATAATGACGTTTGACTTTACGGAAAACATGGATTATCTTGCTCTTTGTACTGGACATTTCCAATCGCCTGCAGCAAGTACCGGCGCACTGGTAAAGAGAATCCGCGATCGCGGGTTCGAATCCTGGTGGCGCCATATCCAAAGACGTTAACATTGGACACTCTT
>JAUMGZ010185071.1:0-13674 GCA_032359645.1 Pododesmus macrochisma
ACAAATATCAGCATCCTAGTACACATATTTGATTGTATACTAGTGCATTTCAACACTTGCAGCAAAACTTTAACCTGCCGACGCCGGAGTGATTCCATAAGCCCCCCCCATTCTTCGAAGGCGAGCTAAAAAGTGCTTCATTTATGCAGAATTCAACAACAATGTATAGAAAATGCTTCATTTAGGCAGAAGTTTTTTAGTTTTTGACACATGCCTAAAGTAAAAGAAGGCTAATGAATATTTTGTTAATATTTCTGTAAACTTTTGTCTTTAAACAATCTTTTGACATCCTTAGCAAAGTTTCGGGATCCGTACTGCAGGCCTTGAAGAAAAAGCTACAGCGTGCCAAATGCTTGTGTGCTATGCTAGGGAGCTGAAAGAAGCATTTGCCGAGTATGCGGAAGAAGTTGTGAGAATCATGGTTCCTCTCCTAAAATTTTATTTCCATGATGGTTAGTAGTAATTCTTCTTTATGATTTAAATGTTACATATCCACATTGCAGTATGCAACGTTAGGCACTAGTTCGATGCCTATGACTAGTAAAACTTGGTGCAGACTAATGACATTTTCTTCAGTTCTGCTATATAATATATCATTTTGCTTGTTCAAACTAGTGCTTGATAAACTTAAGTGTGCAGACTGCACATTGACTTATGAAAACTTAAAACCTAAGCGTGTATTCACAAATTTTACTACTGATTTGTTTTCAAGAACAATGTATATGTATATAGGTTTAAAAGGGAGGACATACCCCAATGTATTATTGACAACTACACTTTATTAGTACAGAGTTTTTGAAACATTACAAATGTTTCATTAAAATATTAAAAACTATGTATCTATTTTGATATGAAATCTTGAGCGTAGGACATGGATTCTGGGACTCTACTTTTTGTTTCGACTATTCTTTCAGACATTAGAATAGCTGCCTCTGAGAGTTTGCCATATTTAATAGACTGTGCCAAAATTAAGGGTGAACAATACGTGGCTGAAATGTGGCAGTACATCTGTCCGGACTTACTAAAGGCTATAGAGATGGAACCTGAACAGTCGGTCTTACCTGAACACATGAACTCATTAGCAAAGGTCGGTAGAATGCTTTAACAGCTGATTTTCAAATTCTAATTGACGTAAAAGTTGCCAAGTTTAATAGTGAACTTTTTGTCAGACTAAAAAGTTGCATCTGCCTTAATTTATAGACTTGACCAGTTTTCAGTGTTTTGGTTTGGAACTCAAAATGACAGGCTCAGTATGTAATATTTCAAGCATTAATTGATTGGTCATTTTGGTATAAAATGGATTTTACTTACTTTCAGTGTGTAGAAAAACTTGGCAGAGGTTGTCTTTCAACGGAAAATTTAAATACATTGACACAGCTCATCGACAAGCAGTTAGAGGAACATTTTAAACGTCAGGAGGTTAGACAAGGTAAGATTATCTGATAATCACAGGAGGTCAAACTTCTGGCAGTGTTCCTCTCAGTCTCAGTAAAAAATGAAGGAAGGAAGAAAAGTGAGTGAAAAAATTAAGTTAAGTGAATGAATGGATGAATGAATGAAGTCAAGGTAAAAGTAAATGACAAATGAAGTTTAGTGAAAAGTGAATGCATGAATGAATAAAGTCTAGGTAAAAGTAAGTGACAAATGAAGTTAGGTGAAAGGTGTGTGAGTGAGTGTGCATGTTTGCGTGCGTACATGAGTGCATGAATGAATGAACAAGTGATTAAATGAATGAATCAATGATGTCTCGGTGAAAGAAAGAATGAAATCTCGCTCAAAATGGTTAAACGAAGTCTTGATGAAGAGCTGTTTATATACTACAGTAAGGACACCTGTCAAATATTCATACAAAGTTGGCATTGCTGTTATATGCATGCATTCCAAACATTAAGTGCTTAAGGATATTATTGATTGACATTTCTACAGGTAAAAGAGTAGATGAGGATTACGATGAGGACGTTGAAGACTCGTTAATGGATGAGGTAATATATCAATGTGCAGACATAACAGTTTACTCTTATATGTTCTTTTTTCTAAGGGGGAGAGTTTGCAACTCTTTAAAAAATTATTTTCAAAATAATTACTGCAAATACATATTTAAAGATAAGGGTTTCTAATTTGTCAAAATATAACAAAACTTGGCAAACAAGATAAAGAGTCTCAAAATATTGATATATTTTATAATTTTAAAGGGAAAGGGAATTCAGATTTGTTCAAATAAAGGGGCTCGATGTTCAGAGAGTACCACAAGGGAGTCAAAATTGGGAAAATTGACAACATTTAGTGTTAAAATCAATATTTGATACTTGTATTCTAGCATAATATATCATGGAGAGTTTTGATACGGTATGTGTTGTTTTGCTTTTAAACACATTTTTACAAGTTAAAAATGTGTACAATCATATGTTTGATAGTGAATTCTTGTTTTTACAGGATGATGAAGATGTGTATGTCCTCAGTAAAATATCAGATGTTGTCCATTCACTGTTTGGCACGCATAAAGAAGAAATTTTACCTATTTTTGAACAATTACTTGGGCATTTTGTCAAATTGTTGGTAAGTAACCAGTGCATAGGTACAACATTCCTCAATACCAAAGCAATAATAGCAACTGTGAAACAGTTGATAGCAACTGTGAAATAGTTGGATTGTTTTTGTAGTCCATCTGAACTGAAGGTCCAAGGTGGACTTTTCTCATACAAGTCCTGTCCATCGTTAACTTTTCATATTTTCGACTTCTTCTCCTGAACCACTGGACCTTTTTTATCCAAACTTGGTAGGAAGTATCCCTAGGGGAAGGGGATTCAGATTCCGCGGCTCAGTACTGAGGGAGGGTCTCTTGGGGGCCCAAATGGGGAAAATTCGATAAAATTTCAAAAATCTACTATAAACTAGAAGGCCTAGTGCTTAATGCTTTGGTTTAAAGTAACTTGAGGGCATGGAGAACCAATTTTTTTTTCAAGTCATAACCCTATGATCAAAAGTTTTCAAATGCCAACAATTTACATATAGGCCCATTTTATCCAGATTGATGTTAAAGCCCAATGGGCCTCTTATTCACACATTGTAATGAAACTTAGTATAAGGTTACTTGTGTGGAAAGTGGTGTTTTGTGTCCCATATGTAGGTCACTGCGACCTCTACATTGACCTTTTATTGCTTGCCGGAGTATATCTCCCTACATTTTCACATAACTTAGTGTACGGATACTTGTGCAGAAGATGTTCTGTCACATACCATAATTAGGTCACTGTACCTTGACCTTAGACCTACATTACTTATTGAATTTAGGCTATAGCAGCTTATTTACCCTACTTTTGCACATACTGTAATGAAACTTATTATTTAAGTACTTGTGTGTAAGGTTGTGTGTCACATATCAAAAGTAGGTCACTTGGACCTCTGCATTGACCTTTGACCTACATGATTTTGAACATTGGTTTCCAGAGCTTATCTCCTATGTTACAACTACAAGAATGACACTTGGTGTGTTAATTATTACATTCATGGAAGGAGGTGTGTTGCTTACCATAAAGCAGGTCAGTGTGACCATTTCTTCGACCTTTTAACCTAAATGATATTGATTTTTGTTTTCTCTAGTATACTTTTACACATACAATATTGAACCTGCTATATACACAGGGTAGATGCATTGAAGGTGGTTTACATTAAAGCGGGGGTATCTATGAAGGCTTCCCCTTTGAGTTGCATCCAGTATTTGCTTTGTACTTGGTAAGCGGTAGGTAGGAACCACAAGAACGTAATTATTGGTTTCTTTGTACAGTATAAGGTTTCTGTTCATATTTACATGTACTCAGGTTTTATGATGTCAAACTTAGATACACTTGATATAATGCCTAGCAACTGAAGATTAACAAAGGATACATCAAAAATGATTGTTCCTTCAGTAAATATTGAATCAAACATTACATAAATTTCTACTATACATTTTTTGAAAAAAAAATTGAGTGTGCATGATCTGGGTTCATCACTTTCTGCCCATGACTTAGTGCCAATCAACATGATATACACAGTGATAGAGCATAGTATTTGTATTCTGCTCTGCTAATGCAGTATTCTTTTGTTTGTTTCTTATTTTGTCCAGCAGCAAAGAGTGAAAATTGAAACAAAAATGAAACACATAGAAGTTTTTTCAAACTGTTTACAAGGTATTTCAGGCCGTCACCCTTTGCTCTGAAGATCATTATTCTTCTTGCTTTATAACAATAACAACCCAACTTTTCTTGTACCAATTTGTCTGTCATCATCAGTCCATCCATCCTTCTTTAACCTTAACATTCTAAACTTCTCAAAAACTACTGAAGAACTTTAACCAAATGCTGTGAATGTTTCTCTTATGGTCTTCTTTCAGAGTTTTGTTCATCTTGCGGAATTTCATCCAATATGGCCAAGCTGGCTTCCGATTGGGTGAGGAATTTTCGACTTCTTGTCAAGAACTGCTGGTCAGATTTTCAAGAAACTTTATGTAGATGTTTCTTGCATGGTCCTCTTTTAGATGTGAGTCCAACATTGCCAAACTCCATCCAATATGGTGGTTCTGGCTTCTGATTGACTCGGACATTTTCGACTTCTTGTCAAGAACTGCTGGTCAGATATTCAAGAAAATTATATACCGTAGATGTTTTTTGCATGGTCCTCTTTCAGATGTGAGTCCAACATTGCCAAACTCCATCCAATATGGCCGTTCTGGCTTCTGATTGACCCAGACATTTTACGACTTCTTGTCAAGAACTGCTGGTCAGATATTCAAGAAAGTTTATGGAGATGGTTGTCGCATGTTCACCTTTCAGATTTGTGTCTGATGTTGACAAAGTCCATTAAATTTGGCCGTCATAGCTTCTGATTGCCTGAGACATTTTTATTTTCTTGTCAAGAACTGTTCAGTCTGATTAAAACCAGCACCCCTTCTCACTCTGGATGACCGGAGTTAGAAGAGGGGCTGGTTTTAATTAGACTAAGAACTGTTGGTCAGATTTTCATGAAACTTGATGTAAATGTTAATTCTTTGCATAGTTCCCTTTAAGATTTGTGTCTACGGTTGCTATATCCATCCAGTATGGTCGTCCAGGCTACTGATTGGCTGAGACCCCTGTTGGTTAAATTTTTTCACAACTTTCAGATCTTTCTTGCTTGACCAATTTCAAGATTTGTGTCTGACAATGATGAACTCCATTCAATATGGCCACTATTGCATCTTTTTCATGAACCTTGCATCCAAGTTTGTAGTTCATGTGGACAATGATTTAAATAAAAAAAAACTTAAAAGTATAACAGCCACCTAATAAGAATGCGGAACCCATAATTTCCAAAAAGGTTGAATCATTAAACAAGAAGAATTCTATGAACTTTGTCAGTTCCGTCTCATTGAATTCTCTGAAATTATTTACCTGATTTATGATAGGTTTATTTAACAACCTGAATGGAACAGACAATCTTAAAAGGCCTGGGTTAAAATCTCTTCCCTGTTTTAAGTAAGAAAACTAAAATAAACCCCACTTCTTTTGTCTGAGTTAAAGGGCAAACGCAAAGCACAACAAAGACACACGTTATCAGGGTCAGCCAAGCCAATTGGTAGAGTAACGAGTCTGACCATAAATTAGATAATTTGTTGTTAGCTTGAAAAGAATGATCTGTACAGTAAGTAACTGCAGAGTGACCTGCCAGAAAAGTATGATCCGTACAAAAAGTAACTGCAGAGTGACCCTTGGCCCAACACAACCCAGAATGCCTAGCAGAAACAGACTTATTTCATTACATTAAATCTACTGGTACTGATTAGCTAGAGTAAAAAGTAATATACATTAAAGTGTGACGTGCTTGTTGTCAGTGGTACCTAGCATTATATGTCGGGAGCCTTACACCAGTGAAATTGTTCAAGCTACAAACTTCTCACAAGGCTAAAAAAGATGGGAGTTTCAAACATAGTAATATTTTAAATAGCCCCTCAATCCCCTTATTTTAAATGAATCAAGGTTTTTTGCAACTAGCAAAGCAGGGAGTATTCCTCACCACAATTTTCAACACAAGTGAACTCGTATGGCCCTGGTTGTTAAGATAAACAATGCCTGTTGAGTTGTTCGATTCCATTGAAATAGAGTGTTGAAGTAGATGTCTACTAATATCACTGGAGGACAACCTTTATCTACATCACATTGCTGCAGAGAAATATCTCCTCCTGGGATCATATCCCTATAGGTCAGATAAGCTCCCAACTCCACGGAAGAAGCATCAATTAACGTTGCAGCATACAGGAAAATTCATGCTACACCTGTGGTCAGGTTCGCGTAGCATTTGGGATTATACACGTGTCGTTGGGGCTCGATGAATCAAGTCAAATTTTCTGTCAATCAAAATATGTTCTCTCATTTCTTCACTGTAAACGTCGGGATTGGATGCTGAGAAAAGCAATGGGGCGTGGTTTACTTGTCACCTCATCTCTGGCATCACATGCCATCTGTATGTCAAATCCAGTATAAAAACGAGGTAGATACCTTGATAACACCAGATGACATGCTGGACAAATTGAGATGTCATGATCACGCCAGGTACGGGTGGAGGGGGCAGAATTTAGAAGAATGAAAATGAAGATATTTGAGGAATGCTCCCCTCATGTGTCAACGAAATCCCATATGCATTTATTTAGTTCACCAACATGTGTATTCTCGGCTAGGCCTAAACATTTGAAGTTTTCTGAAGACGAGCTCGTTGATCAATCTGACGAGTCCATGCAGGAACACATTGTTGGGATTTAAGAGTCCAACGGAACTCAACATTGATCAATAACAAAAAAGCACAAATTTGAAACAATGGAACATGACATTTCTTTCTTGAAAAGGCAGTACAGAGAAATTGAAAATAAATATCCCACAACGGCACAACGACTTTGTGCAAAACAGTGTGGAAAATGTTAGGCCGAGATTCCTTTGGCCCTCAAAGAAATGCCGTTTTCTGATGTTCCATGCTATTAAAAAGACGTTGCAAACAAATCTCGATTGCTGACAAATTGTCACCGAACATTTTCTTCAATTTGCTTAGGAATAAAAAACTGTATATTTATATATCACTCACCGGAACGTTTATTTACTAGAATCCACAAAAAATTAATCACATCATCTTATTTTTCTATCATTTTGATCACTTAAACGCGAGGAGTGGAGGAAAATCATCCAACATGCCACCATTTGCATTTTAATCCATAAATCTTTGTTCATTGGCTGTTTCCTTATTCATAACACAAGTTCACTCCATATATTGAAGTAGTAGAACTCTATCTACCATATATGGAATTGACCTCCATTGGAATGAAAATGGCAGTCGTTGAATGAATCTTTGTCTACATGCAGGACGTGCTAGGTGCAACGTGAAGTAAGTCCCTCCCAACTGAATGGTCAACATTGATTGGATTACATTTAAATATCAAGGACTCATCAAAAGAGAACATATTTTGATTGATAGACAATTTGACTTAATCCATTTAGCACCAACGACACGTGTATCGCCGCAAATGCTACACGAATCTGACCACAGGTGTAACATGTTCTCCTGAACGTCTTAACATTTCTTTCCCTTTTAAAAGATTGATCTACGGTTAGAAAATCATCCCTTTGTTATAAAAAAAATGTCCAACTAACAAATTGAAGGGAACATGTACAATCCCTCTTAGGAACCACATCCACTTTCTAGTTAAGGTATATTGTAAGGCGTAAAATTGATCGAACTTGAACCTTTTGCATGGAGAAAATTGCTGTTAAAAGGTACAAACTAGAGAGGTTCATATGTAAACTAATATATATTTGAGATTGAATTCACACACATAACTCCAATTTAAACTAATTTTTTAATATAATTGCATTTTCAAATGACATTGTATTTTTTTCTTCAGTGCCCAAAGATATTGATTTAGAAACACTTGACTTGATATCTACAGTGATAGCTAGTAAAGAAGAAACATCTGCAGTAAATACTTCTACTGTAAGTAAAGATTGTCATATGAATATAAGAATTTACAATAACTGCTTAGGGTGAATAATTTGAGTTTATGTTTTCACTATCACACACCTTAAGGTTAATGCATTTAGGCGGAGATTGAGAAACAGCAATACACTTATAGATTTGTTGCCCCATACATGATATTCAACTTGCATCAGGTTCATTTGTGCTGTTGTAGATGGCCATGGTTTGATAATACTTCTCATACCTTCCCTACTGGTTTGCATTTTCGTTTTCCTTTCCTGTAAATTGGTTGTTGTTATTTGGTGTTTTGTCATAGTAACAGTGAAAGATTCTGAACCCCCCCCCCCCCTTTCCTATTATTTTTCTATGGCTATGGACTTATTCCTTTTGAATATCATCTTGGTTTTACTACAATCGGCAAACCTTGGCTGAATCCGTTACTCTCATTCAAAATCTCGGCTGCACTACGGTCGGTGATATGTGTCTACACCGCAAATTTCTTTGCCGGAAGAAGACACTTCACTGAGTTTGGTGTACCCGCAAGTGCTATTTTATAGAAATAGCGACCTTCCAAGAATGCATGTAGCATATTTAAGCTCGTAAGAACATTGTTAATATAGCGCATCTCTGTTGTACGTTTTAAAGGAGATTTTTGAATTATTTATTTGAAGTTTCTGAAAGTAGTTCCAATGTCCGCTTCCGTTATATGAACGAGGTTAGTTGAGTTCACGAAGTACACGGAAATGGCTGAAGTTGCGACGAGTGGGTTTTACTACTTACACTTATAGTCTGTATTGTTTAAAGTGTTATACTGTAACTTTTTGCCTGTTAGAGTTTTCCTTAGTGGCTATTCCCTGTGATTCAGTTGTCATTCATTTTAACCTGTTAATGTGACTATATACAAAAGACTTCACTGGTTTATGTGCTTGATGTTTCTTTACAGATAAAAACAGAAATTTTTAAAAATCTTAGAAATACAAGCATAGCTAACCCAAAAGATGTCAATCTTGCAGCAAATGCAGTGAGTTCCATTCTTGGAGATTCACAAAATATCACTGAACAACAAGAGGTATGTCTTGTGCTAAAAGAATAAGCTTTATTAACTTTACTCAATTTCTTGCAAATAAATGGATACTCGTATGTTTTCTTTTCAGGGTTACAGAACACATATTTTATCACATGACCAATACAAATTCATTCTTTCGTTGATCCGTCTGAACTTTGTTGTCCTTTGTTCACATTTTCATATTTTCCTTTTCACAAGTTTTAGGACAAATGTTTATAAAACTGAATGTCAGTGATAACATCTTTGGGATTGATTAAGTTAAGAATTTACCTCTTGCAATGACTTAAAAGGTTATCAGGAATCTTGCAGGCCAAAAAGGGTACGTTTTTACAAATTTAATCTATCCTTTTGTAAAATTTAATTCCAAGAGCTTTGATAGATATAGATTTAGATTTGTCAAAAGCACACCTCAGGGGAAATATGACTGTCCAAGACTGTATTACTTCATTATTTTGAAGTATTCCTATGAAATAAGATACAAGTTTGCTATTCCACAGAACAAAGTTGTAGGAGGGATATTGTAATACTGTTGTCCTTGTGTCAGTGTTTGCGTCTGACCTTCGTTTCCAACATTTAAATCTAACCCTTTATACCATTGATCTCAAACTTTGTCAATTGTTTCTTGTAATAAGACATTGTAGAAGATTACAAAAGAGGTCACAAGGTCGAAGGTCAATGTCAATGCTACTATGAATTGAAAATTGGTTTCTTGGCAGTCAAGAATAAACCGTTATCCCACTAACAGTAAAGAAGGTTCATTGCTTGCTTTGGCTATAGTGCTGGTATGGGACTGCAATTGAGATACTAGGTCAAACTCAAATGTAGCTTTTACTATAAAAGTAGCATCAGTTGTCATGCATTTATGGGCTAACCATTTCTTATTGATCTCAAACTTTGTTCATTGTGTTCATGTTCCAAGATCTCTCATGGGATTGCAAATTGAGTTGCTAGGTCAAAGATAAAGGTCACTGTTAGTTAAATGTAAGTTAAAATAGAAAATGTGTTCCTGTGTAAACGTTCATTTGATTGTACTCAAACTTAGTGGATTGCTCCTTAAGACATTACATGCGATTGCAGAGGGCGGGGGGATAGTTTTTGGTCAATACCTTGTTCAAACTGTAAGGTTGAATTCCTTAGACAACAGAGGTTTACATGCTTAGGTGAAAAGAATTTTTGAGCATTGTTTAATAATAAAATAGCGAACAGTTGGTTTTCTTCCTTGATGAAATATACTTTACTTTAGTATTAACTCAAGGATGTTTAAGATTTTCAGTTCACTCCACACAGAGATAATAACCCACAGACTTATATTGTTAATGTGTTTTATTTATTTCAGGATTTAGCTGTCAGTGTATTCAAGAACATTGCAGACAGTTTCATTGCAGTTGAAAATAAAGATGTTGAAAAAACAAGGGAATCATCAGTGTACGTAATATTTTGTTATAAAATATTATACCCCCGCAACGAAGTTAGGGGGTATACTGGAAACAGCTTGTCCGTTCATCTGTAAACTCTGTATACAAAAGATTTTCAGGGTACGCAATCCTCATTTTTCATTAAAAAAATTCAAACTTTGTGTGAAGTATCGATATCTTGTGTAGTTGGACCCCTTGCGTGATTTTTCTATCTCGTCGCTTCTTAAGAGTGTTTTGCCCCTTTTCCGAATCTAGGCAAAAGTTTTGTCCGGGTATGCATACACTCATTTTTCATTGGATTTTTTTCAAACTTTGTGTGAAGTATTGTTACCTCATGCAATTGTTTCCCCTTGCGTGATTTTCTATTTATTCATTTCTTAAGAGCCAATCCCTGTGCACATGTTTTTTCCCGTTCTACACCTTTAGCAATTGTTGATAGTAAATAGTTAGGGCCCTGCATGGAGATGCTAACCAAGTCTCATGCTCAAGTTAACTGTTCATTGAATTCTGGGCAAATTTGATGAGGCTGCTGCGTTCTGATTGTCTGAACGCTTTCCGCACGATATCTTATGGAAGAATGATTGGACTTTGATCAAACTTGCCAGGTGTACTACTTACCTAATAATCCTGCTTGATTTTGATGTTCTGCAAATTCTTTGCATATTTAATGAGGCTGCTGCATTCTGATTGGCTGAGCGCTTTCCGCACGATATCTTGTGAAAGAATTATTGGATTTTGATCAACCTTGACTTGTGCACTACTAACCCAAGTCTCATGCTCAAGTTCACTGTTCATTGAATTCTCGGCATATTTGATGAGGCTGCTGCATTCTGATTGGCTGAACGTTCTCTGCATGATATCTTATGAAAGAATGATTGGATTTTGATCAAACTTGCCAGGTGTACTACTTACCCATGTCTCTCATTGGGTTTAATGTTTGGCAAATTCTGCACATATTTAAAGAGGCTGCTGCATTCTTATTGGCTGATTGCTTTGCGGACAATATCTTGTGAAAGAATGATTGGATTTCGATTTAACTTGCCTGATGTACTACTTACCCAAGTATCTCGCCCGAGTTTGATGTTCGGTGAATTTGGAACATACATTATTTAATGAGGCTGCTGTGTTCTGATTGGCTGATTGCTTCCTTTACAAAATCTTATGAAAGAATGATCAGATTTTGACCAAACTTGCCTGGTACACTACTTGACCATGTCACTCCTTAAAAATCTTAACAGGCAGATTCTTGCTGTTTGCGGAGTTTCATGTCAAAATTAATCGTATCATTATTTTTGATATTTGGATCAGAAAGAAGTAAAAGCTTGTTAATTCTTGTGGAGTAAGAGGCTCACGTGCTTGATGAGCCATCCTTACTCTTTGCCATCTTGGCGGGGCCCTCTTCGACATGCAGTGTTCTAGTTTCTAACTTATACACTTGTATTTTAAGCCACATAATTTGCACCAAACATACTCCATGTCCAACTTGGTTGGACGAATGTCTGCCACTCTTTTAAATTCAAAAGAAGTGCCTGACACAGGAACTTTTGATCCCAGTGTGATGGGAAAATTTATTGACGCCTCGCAAAGTTTTAACAGTTCAAAGTAGAAATGTAGGGCTATGATTACCATCACAGCAAATGTATTTATTTTATAACATTTATTTTCTAACTTTGTAATTTATCGTTCTATGTGAAATGTATAAAACAACTTGTTTGTTTCTGTCAGAATAAAATGACACACAAGATAAAAAAAATGTTTCCTTCATTTACCTTTTAATAAAAGCAAAATTAAATTAAATACATTCAAAATTAGTTGATCATTAATCGATGATCAATCGTTTTAAAAAAGTGATGATAGATCATGAAATTTTAAACTGATTCCCAACACTAATGTTAACTATTTACATTTTTGACTTGTCCAAAACTACTGGACTAATTTCATCCAAACTTGGTAGAAGTCATCCCTGGGGAAAAAAAATTCAGATTTGTTCAAATAAAGGAACTAGGGCCCCAGGGGGGGCCAAATTTGACAAAATTTCAAAAATCTTCTTTAAAAAATCTAGAAGGCCTAGTGCTTAATGCTTTGGTTTGTAGTAACTTTAGAGCATGAAGAATCAAGTTTGTTCAAAGCGTGACCCTAGAGTCAAAAATATACAATTGCCAATCCAGATGGACATTAAAGGGGGACAATTTGACAAAATTCAAACATCTTTTTCTAGTAAACTAGATGGCCTAGAGCTTAATAATTTGGTATGTAGTAACCTTAAGGCATGGCATGGAGAATCAAGTTTGTTTAAGGTGTGACCCTTGGGTCAAAAATAGGTAAAGCATTTTTGGGTCAAAGTTCAACACTAGAGCAAATATGATACTTTTTCACTTTTTTGACTTCTTGTCCAAGACAACTGGACCAATTTACCTAAACTTGGTAGAAGGCATCCAAAGGGAAAAAGAAAGTTCATTTTTATTCAAATGAAGGGGTACAGCCGCCAGGGGGCGCCTTTTTGGCGGCCAAAAGGAGAGAAATTTGACAAAATATCAAAAATCTTTTTGTAATGAAGGGGTACAGCCTCCAGGGGGCGCCTTTTTGGCGGCCAAAAGGGGAGAAATTTGACAAAATATCAAAAATCTTTTTGTAATAAACTAGAAGGCCTAGAACTTAATGCTTAGGCTTTTAGTAACTTTAGGGCATTGAGAACTGACCCTTGGGTCAAAAAAGGGTGATGCATTTTGAGGTCAAAGTTCAACACTGTATATATATAGCAAATATGTTAACTTTTCATATTTTGGCCTTCTTTTCCAAAACAGCCTTACCAATTTCATCCAGACTTTAAAGAAGGCATCCCTAGGAGAAGGGGTATCAGATGTGTTTAAATTATTGGGCTTAGCCCTGTGATGGCGACACAAGTGGGGTCAAAAGGGTCTTACTGCTTTGATTTGTAGTAATTTTAGGGCATGGAAACAAACTTTGTTCAAGGCGTGACCTAAGGGTCAAAAGTATTCAAATGCCTATCCAGATGGAAGTTAAGGCCCCATGGGCCTCCTGTTTATATAAGAATATCTCTTCTGAGGTCCATGTTGTCTGAAACAGCTGTCCAAAAGAATATTTAAAACATTCCTATTTTGCTTAGCCATGCAACTAAATAATGAATGAAATTGTTCAATGATAATATTTTGGTGTTCTGCTGGTACAAATTCTTCCATCCACTCCATCTTTTATTGC